>CM032230.1:42882500-43180000 GCA_019009955.1 Riptortus pedestris
AACTTGTGAATAATGAAGAAATCATAAACAGCGGATTTCCCATGAAAGGAAACTGCTAAAATGATCGCTGCCATTGTTAGAGTCAAATTGAGCTTTCAAATAATAACAGTAGATGATTCAACGAGAGAAAGTATTAATTTTCATCTTCCAGGTGAGGGGTAAGACGGTATTTCTAGAAGTTACTAAAGTAATGCCAAATATAATAAGACGAAACCGTATGGCCACATTTGCAAGTTATTGTATTCTTGCTATGAATATATAATGTATGACAGACTGTCATAATGGGGGATTAATAGTGCCCTTGCCTGAGACAAGGACCACTCTAAAAAGCTCTATGCGATGAACTGTTATGAATTGTTCCAACATTTAATTTATGCGAATGGTTGCTCAGTGGGGAAGTCATTACTGCTATTTATTGAACGTCAGCTGAATGTCAGGCTGTATTGAAAATCATTAATGGCCACGAGCTATGCAAAGCAATGTTGACTTAGCATTTCTGATTAAAATGACTTCCGGCAGACAAACAATATCTACTTTGGGAACGTTTCTTGATTAAGTGGGTTTCGTACACTTTAGAGATGAGTTGGAGCGACACTTATTCCATTGTTGATAACTAGGCCTTTGTCTGGGGAAATCTGCTGTTGCGGTTGTAATTGTGTCGTAATTTTTGAAAAATTGTCTTTCTAATTTCTAATAACTGCCCGCATCAAAAAGAAAATTCAATGACAGAAGGCTTCAAGTAGAAAGAGTACGCATCTGAAAGGTACAATATAAAAGAAGAATTGACTAACCATAGAAAAAGTCTGCGTTAACTAAGCAGATTTCCCAAGTGCGCCACGTATTTGAATTTATCTCAAAACTTAAGAGTTCAATGAGAACAAAATTTGGTATTTAAGCTTCAAATAAAGTGCTTCATAGTATAACAGCTTATTGTTAATATGACATAAGTTTCAGTAATTCCCCGTTTTCTGACAGCCGAAAACCAAAAAATTCAAATATCTCCGTTAATAATGAAGAATAAATGTACATAACAATATTTATAGTACATTACATTTGCAATAAGATTGATTCTATACGATGTTTTCATCCGACGCATAATAACGAAGATATTAAGAATTTTCGAAATTCCTCTAAACCCCCCCCCCCTCCAGCTAGTCCGATTTCAGCCATTAACGAACTAGATCTTTCTTTCTGTATAAAACGATTATATATCAAGTTTGGTAACGATATGACAAAAATTGCGACCGCTAGAGCGGTAACAGACACATATGTGTATGTATATATATATGTATATATATGTATATATATGTATATATATATATAAGCAAAGAAGTTATAAATATAAATATTAATAAAATATAATAGGTCATATTAAAGTTAATTATTCAAGAGAGATCTTAATATAATCACATTCTAAATGGGTGAAATAAACAAAATAACCTGGAGTCCAAAACAAATTCCCGTATGAATGAACGTATTTGCATAAATCTCACAAAGTAACGAAGGTAAGGTAAGGTTAAAAACGACAGGTAAGGTTAGAAGAAGCCTCCCACCTGAGCCGAGCATTGACGGAAATGGTCGACCTAATCCGAACTATACCCGACCACAGACTTCATAAAAATGCAAATATCTCGGTTAATATTCAAGATAGAGAATAAATGTATATAACAATATTTATAGTAAATGTAATTTGCAATAAGATTGGTTCTATACAATTTTTCGATCCGATGCATAATAACGGAGATATTATAAATTTTGGAAAATCCCCCCCTCTAAACCCTCCCTTCCTTTTGTTCGATTTCAGCCATTAACGAACTTGATCTGTCTTTTTACATAAAACGCTTAAATATTGAGTTTAGTAACGATCAGAAAAAAATTGCTACCACTAGAGCGTTAACATACAAATATATATATATATATATGTATATATACAGTTTTGAACGGACCTCATTTTAGTCATCACCTGGGTAGGATCGATGGACATTTGAAGAAAAATTTCGAAAATCGCGTCATGAGTACAACCTCAATAGCTGATTTCCTGATGCGTCGGATCGAAAAAGTGTATAGAACTATTCTTATTGCAAATTTAATGTTCTATAAATGTTGTTATGTACACGTTTTCACTACCTTGATTATTAACTGAGATATTTGCACTTTTTAGTTTTCGGTGTTCAGTAAACCCCCACTCCTACTTATCTCATATTAACAATATTCTATTATGTTGTGAATAACTTTATTTAAAGCTTAAATACCTAATATTGTTCTCATGGAACTTCTAATATTTGAGAAAAATGCAAAAACGTGACGCACGTGGGAAATCTGCTTAGTTAACGCAGCCCCTGCGTGACGGAGTTTTTATTAGTACACACATTCCTTTGACGGCAGATCCAGGGATATTACTCTCGGTTTTTAATTATGCCATTAGTTGTGAACGTGTAAAATTGGACGTATGTTTGCATTACATGGCCCCGCGAGGGCAGAGAGTTAATTGATTAAAGTTAATTCCCAGTATAACGGATACAGGATCAATATTATGCTTATAACCGAAATTGAATCGGAGGCTATCGGCTGATAGAGTTGAGCCACTGTTTACACCGCGGTATACCGCTAATTACACAACCAGCACTTATTAGCCCATAACAAAGTTACTAATTGTTTTCTGAAGTTACAGCTTACCACAGGCATGGCTTACCTGTCTCTCCCTCGCTTAGCCAATTTTCTTCAGCGGTGCTTCAGTGAGGCAGTTTGCAAATTATTTTGGGTATAACGAGTCCTATTCATTGGTGTTTACATATATTAGACCTCACGTCAGTCTGCCAACATATTTAGTTCTTTGTTACAAAACCTATAGCACACGTAACCATATTTCTTCTTAGCTAAATTAAATATGACTTTCGGGAAATCAACTATTGCGGTTGTACTCAAGATAGGATTTTTAGGAATAATGTCTTCAAATGACCATCAATCTAATCCAGGAAATAACGAAAACGAGCTCCGTTCAAAATTTTATACATATATCTTTTAACGCTCTAGTAATCGCAATATTTGTCTGATGGAGATCAAGTTCGTAAACGGCTAAATTCCGACCAGCGAGAGGGGGCGGTTAGACGGGGAGAGTCTCGAATTTTCAATCCGACAAGAAGATCTATATAAACATATATAATGAGAAATCTGCTAAAAGGCATTTCGAGAGTGTAGCAAAAGTGGTAAAGGGTCAGAAGTATCGTTCAAATCGATTTATATCAGGTTTTTATATCATATTTGGCGCGAAGAATAGGAGACTACGGTTGATATTCAAACCATAATTTCGGCTTAAAGATGTTTTTCCGGTGTGTCCATCGAAGCATACACGCTGGCAACTGGCACTGGTAAGAACTGGACAGAGTGTGACAGGATGATCTATATGAGAGGTTGCAGAAGCTGTTAGATGAACCTTGTAGCTGATCATGCCGAGAGAATAAAGATGGTAGACTGTAATGCTCAGTTATGAAATCAAAGTCCATCACGCGGGGGGCTGCGTAAACTAAGCAGATTTCTGAGATAAATCTACATACTAGTCACACTAAACACCTCTGTGAATATTAAGTGTGTTGAATCTTTCAACCAATTTTAATAACCTCCCAACGGAAACCGACTGAATTGTAAAAAAAAAAAAAAAACAGTTCTCCAACCTCTCAGAAATGAACAAATAGATAGTAATATTCTTCACCGGAAAGAAAA
This sequence comes from Riptortus pedestris, assembly GCA_019009955.1. Taxonomy (NCBI): domain Eukaryota; kingdom Metazoa; phylum Arthropoda; class Insecta; order Hemiptera; family Alydidae; genus Riptortus; species Riptortus pedestris. The sequence goes on from CM032230.1 coordinate 42,886,221, forward strand.
ACAATTGTTTACGGCACTTATGCTAAAAAGAAAAAAATCACAGTTCTTGACGAACTGGCCATCAGCGCCGTTGCCGCAACCCGTGCCCCAAGACTACTTCCATGGCCACGTGATAGAAGAAGAAAAAAGACAGTCTGGAGGAAAATGGCGACACTGGCATAAGGTCCACCAACAGTTCTCGTTGCATGAATAAGATAATTATCGCCGTGGAGTAGAAATCCACGAAAGTAGCTGAGTGTGGGCGGAGGGAGATGAGCTGGGAGCGGCAAGCAATGAGGTACCTCATTTTATAAAAAAAATATGTTCAGAAGATAGAGAAGATACGAACATCAAGTTCAGCCATCATCGGCCATGATGCCCAGTGCCCTTTGACAAAATGCAGCGTCGTCTTTTATATATTAATATTCACCATGGCCCTTCAGGCAATTTAGTTGTAATCATAAAAATATATCATGTTATCCATTAGTTATATTTCAGTCTTTCTTTATACAGTCCACTAATACCACTTTTATTATTCGTTGGCATATCTCCCTTAAAGAGAAGTCGCGAATTGCTTTGTTCAACAATTACTGAAATATATCAGCAGCATAATGTTTGTATGTTACAAGGGGGCCACAAAGATATAATATGGTTCTCTCTAAGAGGGCGCTGAAGATGGAGTGTGAACTCTAAATGTACTCCACCCAAAGAATAAATCAGAGTGAAGCATTAAGGCTTTTTACTGCGATCCTGACACTCTGCCTAATTTAGCAACAAAGTGAAGTGAGTCATAATATTTCAGCTGATTAGCTTTGATTCTGATCTACTAGCAGTGTTTTACTGTTTTCTTATTATGTGGAAAATATGACTGTATCTTGGCCATACATATTAATAAAATTGTCTCTCTGATTTAAGAAGGCAACAGCTATGTATTGTACTGATAAAGAAGAATTGCATTGAGGAACACCGATCAGCCTTCCTGGTCTGAAGAGACCTGAGAAAGATGTTTAATAGTTGCGTGAGAAATCAGCCACCTGGAAAGCAGAAAGAACTAGTTAGTAGATTTGTTTGGTGAGCAAGGTATTTGAGCTTTTGGGTCTGTCGAAATTATAGTAACCGATTGGTTGCTCAGGAAAATATTTATGATACTGGATATTAAAAATTTTGTAATATTCGTGTGGAGGGGCCATCTACCACTACATTCAGCAAACTTAAGGTGAAAATAGGTGCAGTTTCGGTGCCCTCCGAGTGAGAATAGTAGTTCGCGAGGTCGCTAACAAAACGCGCTAGTGTCGCACTGCTTATGGATCAGCGGGAGTCTAAAGAGTATACGTCTGACAGCCCCGAGGAATGACTAACGTTTATAAGAGAGTCCTCTTAGCTCCCACTCACAGGCATGCTGACAGCGTTAACTAGCCGCAGTCCCTCCAGGTACTTTAAGGTCTATGGAGACAACTCATTTCAGGTCCAGGGTGACGTGGTCTTGGATTACGGGGGTTGTGCGTAGAGTTGATCGCTCCCTACGTAAAAACTCTGGTCACGAATCCCTCGAGTCTCGCTCGGAGGTCGCTTAGGACCTTAATGGTGTAAAATGTCAACGGAAAAAAGTCCGTCAAGCAGGCGCTGCGTAAACTTAGCAGATTTCCCACGTGAAGTTTTACAATTGAGAAATCTGCCCAATAACAACTGTAATAGTAAGTGATCTCTAAACCAATTCACGAGGGACTAGCTTTCGGCGGAATGTCCCGAACATAGCCGACTTTTGCCGACCACTCACAGAATACAAATGGAAATATCTCGGTTAGTATTCAAGATAGAGAGTAATTGTATAGAACAATATTTATAGTAAATTTAATTTGCAATAAGATTGATTCTATGCAATGTTTCGATCCGACGCATAATCATAGAGATATTTCGGATTTTCAAAACTCCCCCCCCCTCCCATTGGTCCGATTTCATTACCGAACTTGATCTTTCTTTTTATTTACATAAAACAATTAAATATCGAATTTGGTACCGATCAAAGAAAAATTGATTAACATATATATATATATATATATATATATATATATATAGAGAGAGAGAGAGAGAGAGAGAGAGATAATTTTGAACGTACCTGATTTTCGTCATACCCTAGGTAGGATAGAGTGACATTTGAGGAAATGTTTCAAAATTTGCGTCATGAGTACGACCTCAATAGCTGATTTCCCTTAAGGTAAATCTGCTAAAAAAAGTCATAAGTGGAACTAGCACAGGCTTGACAGACTGACCGAGGCCTAGGAAATGTAGCATAGAGCAGTAAATAAATATGTTCAGACCGTTTGAGGTTTTAATTTCATCTTTTAGGCTAAAGATTTAAAAAAAAAAATAAAATACTCAAAAATACATCTGTTACTACTTTAAATAACAATATGTAATTTTGAACGGACCTCATTTTCGTCATCTCCTGGATAGGATCAATGGAGAAGAAATTTTTCGAAAATCGCGTCATGAGTACGACCTCAATAGCTGATTTCCCTTAGGGGAAATCTGCTAAAAATCACAATATCAATTTTTCTTAAAAGTGTCATTCAACCTCTTTTATAAGTTATAAGGACTATTCATACAGGATTAAATTTAAGCATTAGATAAACCATGCATGAAATTATTTTCACCAAGTTCCAATCTGTGAAAACAATTTTTGAGTATTTTATCTCCAATGAAAAACCTTTGAATGACCAAGACGATATCTTCGTGTCTTATGATTCCATGTCAGGACTCAGCTAGTTGTATTCTGGTTGAAAAAAGGAGGTTTTCAAATGCTGGAGGTGACGGCGATGATCAAAGATTTGTCCCAAGGACAACATTTGAATTTCAGATTAATCTCATACGGTGGGTGGCCAATTGTTTAAAAGATGAGTCCCCTGCCCGTTTTCTTCACATACCGGCATTCATTTCTCAACAAACAAAATCAAAATCAATGTTGTGGTTTTTATATTTTTGTTTCCCTAGTAAAACATTGAAAGCCTAAAAAATATAACGTGTTTCTATAAACGAGCGTGTGTGTGTATATATATATATATATATATATATATATATATATATATAATATTATACATAAATAATATAAAACAATAACATATATATATATATATATATATATATATATATATATATATATATATAAATAATTAACAATAACAACGTTAAAATTAAAGTAAAACATATAAAGAGAAAATTATTAATCTTAAAAATAAAAAAAAAAAAAAAAAAAGAAAAGAAATAATGATTATCCTATAAATATTTTAAGTGTTGTAGGTGTTTCAGCCATAATAAGTATTTAACCGATTAATTGTATTAAAAGCATGTTCTTCGAATAATTTAAAAGGATTGTTATATTTTAAAAATAACTTGTCTTCTTCTATTGGAAATTTGCCTTTTTTTTGTTCAATGCCTTGTTTTAGTTTTTGTCGGTCGTTAGTCAGTAGTCTGCAATCGTACATTAAGTGTTGACTTGTTTGTGGAGTTGAGTAATCACATGGGCAAGTATTGTAGTCTTTTATGTTAAATCGTTGGTAGTAAGAGTTCAGCGTATCATGTCGTGTTACTAATTGTGTAATGTAAAAGTCTGTCTTTATGTATTTGCTGTTGAAATATGTGTTAATGTTTGGAATGAAACGTTTTAACGGTTGTCCTTTATTAGTTACCGTCCATTGTTGTTGCCACTTTTCAGTTAGATGAGCTTTTAACATATATTTTATATGGGCTTTGGAGATTTTTTTAGTAACATTCTGATAATTGGGAATCTTTTGAAGCAGACTTAGCAGCTCTATCGGCCAATTCATTTCCAAAATTATCAGAATGTACTTTAACCAATGAAAAATATATACTAATATGATTTAATTCTGCTATAAGTTCTCTGATTTGTGTTGTTAACGGGTCATAGGTTGTACGGTTCTGTAGTTTTTTTATCGTTACTTTACTGTCCGTGTATATACAAAGTGTATTATGTTGTGTATGTTTAGTTTGTATTTTTTTTTAGGATTTTAGTATAGCGTATTGTTCTGCTTGAATGTTTGTGCAATTGTGTCCCAGTCTAAATTTATGTATCTCTGTCAATTCCTGATCAATGAATATTACACAAGCGCAACCTACATTTTCCCCATCTTTACTCCCATCTGTATATATTTTCGTTTTAAAAGGTTTATTTCCTTGATGTATTAATATACTTGGAAATTTGCCGGGGTGATACCATCTTTTGTATTCCAATTTTGATTCAACAAATTCAGCTTGAATATCGTTTGAATTAATAGACCTTTTAAGAAGGTATTGATCAACAAAAGTATGTGCTAACAAATCGATGGGGACCATTTTAGCTAGAACGCAGGCTGCATCATACGAAACTGTCTTAAAGCCCTTTATAATTTTGATTGCCATCAGTCTTTGTACTCTCTGTAATTTATTTAAGTTATGTTGTTTGTTAAGTCCAGTGTGCTAAATGTTTATTCCATACGTGAGGGAAGAAAGGATAGCGCCTTTATATAATATCTGTAATGCGTCTGATTTCAGTCCCCAGGTGTTTCTTGCTGCTATAGTTAATGTGTTCTTGAGTTTCAATAATCGTTCTTGTAGTTTGTCTATATGAGTATTCCAGTTAAGTTTCCTGTCACAGAATATACCTAAATATTTAACTGAATTTACATTTTTTATGTCTTGCCCTTGTATATTTATATGAAAAGATGGAGGTGATTTTTGATGAGTAAAAATAATGTATGAAGATTTTTGAATATTAAAATATAGTTTATGTCTACGATGTCTGTAATAATGTTTATATACATCTGTAGTTGTTCAAATAGTTTAGATGTTATCAGAATAATGATGTCATCTGCAAAAGCCAGTATCTTAGCATTATTTGGTAATCTATTATTTAGTAAATCATTTACTATGAGATTCCATAATAATGGTGAGATTCCCGACCCTTGCGGTGTACCTTGTGTTTGTGATTTATGCAATTTAATGTTTGGTGTGATGATGTATGATGTTCTGTCATGTAAATAGTTATTGATTAATTTATAAATATTATTGGGACAGTTCAGTTGTTGAAGTGCATGTAAAATTGATGGCCACCAAGCATTATCAAAAGCACCTTTAATATCCAGTGAAATTAGAATAGTGTGTGAATTATTGTGTTTTGAGGTGGTAATAAAATCTATTACATGTTGCAATGCTTCAATCGTAGATTTTTTTGGTGTGCATCCAAACTTATTCTCATGCATTAATGATTTTGAATATAAATAATATGATAATCTTGTATTTACAATTTTTTCTAATACTTTTCCACCAGTTGGGATCAACGAAATTGGTCTAATTGATGAGATTTCACATTTACTCCTACCAGGTTTATTTAAGGGTACTAATTTTGACCGTTTCCATATTCTAGGAAATATACCACTTTGAAAACATGTTTTATACAAAGTATTTAAAAATTTTGGAAAACATCTGTATATTTGTTTGTAAATGTCACCAGTTATACCATCGATGCCTGGTGAAATATTTCGTTTTAAGTTTTTAATTATGTATTCTATTTCATCGTCTGTTAGTGGTAGGCCGCCAAGTGTGTTAAGATCATTTAGTATGTTGTTACGAATAGTCGTATGTATTTCTTTGTCATTTGAGATACAGTCAGTTTGTACAAGTTTGTCTAGTATATATTGGTATGTGTCCACTGTATTAATCGTGTATGTTCCGTCTTCTTTTTTTATTGAATTGAGCGTAAATGAGGAACGCAACTTTCCACTTGCAAACTTGTATGACCAGCTCCAAGGATTTGTAGGAGTTATGCTACTACAATATTCCTTCCATGTCTTTAATTTATTAGTTCTCATTGTTTTCTCAAATTCACGTTTTTTCAGTACGTATGCTTCTTTTCTAATTTCACGTAAGCTTTCATCTTTAGTAGTCTTTTGATATATTCTTCTTAATTTATTTGAGTCTTTTCTAAGTTTAGATAATGAATCGTCCCACCATGGCTTCGGGTTATGAATAGATTTAGTTTTGTTATATTTGAAACTTCTAATTTTAAAAGATTTATTGCAAGCTTTATATGTTGCCTTGAAAAATTTGTTCATAATGTTTTCTATTGTATTTGATTTTATATTTTGAGCTAAATAAAGATCAATATTTTCATTTATGTAGAATTCATTTGATATTTCAAAATTTAAATTCTTTTCGGAAATTTTGCCAATTGGCATTTTTAGTATTATATAATAATCCAAGTCCTTTTGTATTTTGTATTGGGCGAATAAAACATACAGAGAATTTAATGGTCAAATGATCAGAAAAATGTTCTATGGTTGAAATATTCCAGTTGATTAATTGATTCTGAAGATTCCTGGAAGTTAATGTGAGATCAATGTTACTGCTTCCATTAGGACCATCAAAAGTTGGTAAATTTTGATTTTCATTTACAATGATTAAGTCATTCATTATTATGAAATTTTCTAATTTGCGTCCTCTTTGATTAGTCCTGTTATCAAACCAAAATTTTGATCTGGAATTACTGTCTAAAGAAATGACAATATCTTGAGATTTTAAGTCTTTTAAGATTTTCGTCAGTTTGTCACTGTTTGATTAAATGTCATGAGTTATATCAAAATAAGCACTTATTAATATTAGTTTTCGTCCATTCGTTATGACTTCCGCAACAGTTGTGTCTGGATTACTATAATTAATTAATAAATTAGCATCGATATGGGGGTTATTAATAACTATTTGTGAACGTGATTTACTTTTGTCGGTGGTATAAATTTTATATTTAGAGGAATTTATTTTAGAACCTACATAGGGTTCTTGTATCAATGCAATATGGATATTTTTTTCTTGTAAATATTAAATATATATATTAATATATAAATATATATATATATATATATATATATATATATATATATATATATATGTGTGTGTATGTCTTTTAACGCTCAAGTGGTCTTTTTTTGGTTGTCTCGTTACAAAACTCGATATATAATCGTTTCATGTAAAAAGAAAGATTCGTTAATAGAAACAATCAGGGGGTTTAGAGAGGGGAAACTTCGAAAGTTCTAAATATCTCCGTTATTAAACGTCGGATCGAAGCTTATTGCAAATTTAATTTTCTACGAATGTAACAACATTATTATATGTTTTTTCAGTATCTTAATTATTAATCGAAATGTTTTCATTTTTTTGTTTTAAGCCTCCCCTGATCCTACTCTTGTCCCATGAACAATTTCATTTTGAGGTCCAACACCAAATATAGTTTTCTAGACGGTAGAGACTGACGAAGATTTCTACCGAGTGGTCGAAAAAATGTTTATATCGCGTAAAGTGTTAACATGAAAATCTAATATTGTACACATTAATGAAGGAAAATAGCATATACGATCATTGTAATCTGTCCGTAAAAATATTATGGGGTAAAACAAATATACCTATTAATTAGAATTTATGTATATGAAGTGTTGAATATATTAATTTGTAACGTACATGTCTTATAATACGTGTGCATATATCAATGAAGGTATAATAGAAGTATTAAATCAAAAATACATGTGGGTTCTAATTTGTGTGCATATATCAGTGAAGGTATAATAGAAACATTAAATCAAAAATACATGTGGGTTATAATTTGTGTGCATATATCAGTGAAGGTATAATAGAAGCATTAAATCAAAAATACATGTGGGTTATAATTTGTGTGTATATACTAATAAATGTTTAATGGAAGTATTATTGAGGAATGTATCTTGGTTCTAATCTGCGTGTATACATTAATAAAGGTTTAATGGAAGTATTAATGAGGGATGTATCTTGGTTCTAATTTGTGTGTATACAGTAAGAAAGGTTTAATGGAAGTATTAATGAGGGATGTATCTTGGTTCTAATTTGTGTGTATACAGTAAGAAAGGTTTAATGGAAGTATTAATGAGGGATGTATCTTGGTTCTAATCTATGTGTATACACTAATAAAGGTTTAATAGGAGTATTAATGGGGAATGTATCTTGGTTCTAATTTGTGTGTATACAGTAATAAAGGTTTAATGGAAGTATTAATGAGGGATGTATCTTGGTTCTAATTTGTGTGTATACAGTAATAAAGGTTTAATGGAAGTATTAATGAGGGATGTATCTTGGTTCTAATTTGTGTGTATACAGTAATAAAGGTTTAATAGGAGTATTAATGAGGAATGTATCTTGGTTCTAATCTGTGTGTATGTAGTAATAAAGGTACAATGGGTGTATTAATGAGGAATGTATCTTGGTTCTAATCTAATACATATATTGTTATAATATAATGGGCGTGAATATACTAATTAGTATACATTACATATATTACTCAGTAATGTAACTGGTTGTATCTGTATGAAATTTTAATCTGGCTTAAACACTATATTAATGAGTAATGTATCTCAGTTGTTCACTCATTTATGAGGATGGAATGCAAAATTTTAGCTTTACAGAAAATGGCATAACTTTGTGATATTAGCTTCTAGAAGGAACCTTTTCCATTTTAAAAGGGATATTATTCAAATGACTGAGAGAATATCACCCTAAAAGGACTTAAACGCCCTCCACTATCAAAAATGTTAATATTTACTCTTATAGGAAAAGGGGTTCCATCTTGGGTCAATGTTTTTACTGGTTATTAAATTTTAATGAATTTTACCATAGTATTACCGATTTCCATTCATTATTCTTTTTCGAATAGCATTGAATGGGTTTTGTGTATAAATAAAAAAATGAATTCTGATGTGTAATTATGTATTCATTTTGTTCGATACAGTTAAGAAGTCGAACTGAAGTTTTGTCACTTAAATGAAACTTCAGATGGCTTCTACAAATGATTTTTAATACCCTCTATATTTGTGTGTATATTTAATCTTTATTTGTAGGTGTGGCACATTTCTTGGTACATTAGTTTCTTTCGAAAATGAACTGAAACGGTATTAAGGGTTTACTGATAGTTGAAATCGAAGAAAACAGCCCCTTTAACATAAACGGGATCACTGGGCTTTTAACAGATTTCCCGCAAGGGAAATAAGTTAGTGAGGAGGTACCCATAACGAGATTTCTGAAAAATGTCTTCAAATGTTCATCGATCCTACCTAGTGGGTAACGAAAATGAGGTCCCTTCAAAATGAAATATATACTATATATTTCTATCAATCTATATACTTTAATTATGTTAAGAAGGCCCGTACTTTTCAGAATGGCCTGAACCTCATACAGTATTAAAAAGATGAGAAGGTCATCAAAATCTCTTTGTCTAATTTGTCTACTCCTCGGGCTAAAAATATGTAAACATTTAAAAAACGAATAGAATTACTTACCTCTTTTCTTATGAAAACATTTTCGCAGCATTGTTTGTTTCTCTTTCTGGAAAAAATAAATAAAAATAATATTATTTATGTTTATGAAATAGTAGTTTAATATTTATTTACTATTATCCAATTTCTGCGACAACAGTTAGTTGGCATATTGATATCTATTATTACGTTTTATGATATCTGCTTTTTTAGTTTGTATTTTTGATATCATTGTGCATTGTAAGAGTAAAATCCCTTCTTTTGTTGTCTGCGTGCGTGAGGAACATCAGAAATTCTTGTCTTATTGTTAAACGAACTCTATGAAACTAAAAGAACGGGCTATCGACAGATTACTAAATTTCTTTTAGCAATGTTGTGTTATGGAGTTTTTAAATTGGAAGTAAATTAAGTCTTATATGATAGATATTCTTTAAGAGACTGATGGACATCTATATACACCATGTATCAGGGGCATATTTCCTGAACGTGCACAATAATGATCAAGGTGGCGTTTGAATATTTCCTTGTGAATTGCTAGACTGGCTGTGAATAGGGTTGAACCAAGTCAGCTGTTGACATGAGTACACAACCACGTTATGCATAATTCGGTTCTCACAGACCAATAGTATTGGTCTCCCAATGCTCCGACACTCATCTGCACTTTCTTAACTGGTTATTAATAATTCGTTAGGTTTGGTTTTTATGAAATTGAAAGTTCTATATGGATGAGTCTTTGGGGCGCGTACCTGATTTTTTCTCAAGCATAATTTCATGATTATAAGGTTGTACCGTTTTATGAGGTCTGTGTATGTTTTTTCTCCTTATGGTAGTAACCCTACCGGAAGGTATTTTAATTCCTGAATTACTGATGCTCCACATAAAGTATACTAAATGAGCTACTTCACACATGTAGTTCACTGATACTCTTATTAGAATATACAAATTCCTAACAAAACATCAGATGAACAGATGAAAGACACTGCGAAGGTTTTTTTTTTTTTTTTTTTTTTTTTTTTTTTTTTTTTTTTTTTTTTTTTTACAGATTCAATAAATTCTCCAAACACTCTATTCTCGATGAGTGAGCTGATGCAACTCAAGTGGCCAGCTCAGATTTAGACCTGTGATATCTGTTCGGATGATGGAGCTCCCGATATGCTCTAGACCAAAGCAGTCAAAGACCAGGTGTTCCAGTGTCAGTGATGAGGCATTATCGCAAGGGCAGGCATCCTCTTCCAAAATGTGGAATCTGCGAAGGTAGCTGCATCTTTCCATACCAGGTCAGGAATTCCGTTAGTTTGAAATGATGTTGGAGGTACATCGTCTGCCTCCATAATGAAACATTTGTAGAGTCCTTCCATTACCTTCCCCCTCGTTCCAATGTTTTATTCCTAGCAGCTTCCTCAAGACATGACAAAGGTATTTTTAGCTGTTTCCTCACTAAATTAGCTTCCTTTGCCAAACGTCTGCTTCTTCGTTTCCCACAATTACGACGTGACCTTTAACACTACAGAATACTACCTCAACACTATTGATACCAAGTAGTATTCTTCTAATTTATTTAATTGTTCCCAAGAGGCAATTGTTTCCAATGCGTCCAAGTGTAATTTGGCTATCAGTAGCTACAGCTACCTTCTCCAAAACTCTTTGTGCATTTCCTCAAACTCGTTCCAAAGCTTTTAGAATAAATTATTTCTGCTTGGTTATTGGAATTTCCAGAATTTTACTTATATTTCCTAGAAGCAATTATCCACTTATTCATAAAAACGGCAAAAGCACGACCCACATTTGCGACGCCTCTATTACCGTTAGTTTAAATGGCGATGTTGCAATTATCAACTTCTTCCACCTCCTTTATTATTGTCACATTCCTAGGGTGACTCCACTCCTTGTATCTTGTATGGAGGTCCAATGACAATAGGGAATATATATGCTTGTTCACCAGCCTGTGATATATGATATTGGCTGTCTCCCCTATGTCTAGATGTATTGGGATCACAGTGGCCAAAAGACAAGCCTCCTCATGTGACACCGTCCTGTTAGCTGTAATAATGCTAAGACCAATCCGGCGTAGCACTGTTCTTAGCTTGATCTTATTGTTATTCCTTGGTAGTTCCTCAGTCCCCACCGGGTATTTAAGGGGTATTCACCCGGGGTAAGCGTATTTAATCATAGGAAGGATTGCACCTTTATATAATACCTTCAAGACTTCAGAGTTTAATCCCCATTGAACTCTAGCAATCTTTGCCATTCTTCCTACAATAGGAAAATTATACCTTCAACGGCGTCGCTATGGGCATTCCAGCTCAGTGTTTTGTCCTATACAACACCTAAATATTTTAACTGTTTTACTTCAAAGACAAGTTTTCCCTGTTCCCTTATGGCCAAATTTGGTTCCACTCTTCTTCTGGTGGAATACGCCTACTTTTGTGTGGTGTGTGTGTGTGTGTGTGTGAGAGAGAGAGAGAGAGAGAGAGAGAGAGAGAGAGAGAGAGAGAGAGAGAGAGAGAGAGAGAGAGAGAGAGAGAGAGAGAGAGATTGTTAGAACATTCATATGAGAATTGATACTACAGCTTACAGGTAGTCCCTAGATAGCTGGCTGAATGCTAATACGGTGTTAGTCGCAGTCAGGGCTCCATAACGTTTTGGAATACACGATATGCTCTAAAGAGACTCCACAAAATGCAAATTGTATATCCCTATGCTTGGGTGAGATCATTTTAATTATTCTCCCTGCAAATATCCCATTATTATTCAGGTAAGTAATAATTAACTTCTAGATTATTTAAGCAACACATACATTTTCACCGAATTCAAAACATAGGACTAAATAAAATTCCGGAATAGGGGAAAGATTGAATTTTGGGAGTATAATACATAGTCATACTATCCCGTGAGATATATTTCATTCACCACCCTGGCTAGAAAAGGGTGGTAACCTGTAGATAACCCGTCCCAATTAGCCTTAGTAGCAAAAAGTGGACGTTAATAAATAATAATAATAATAATAATAATATTTCATTCTCTAATAATTTATAATTAATTTCTATGCTATAAGAGTGAGTAATTAGAATTTCCAGTCCTGATAAAAGGATATTTATTTTCACAGCGCCTTTTTTATAAGACTTCTAGTGATTATGTGAGTTTATTTTCTCCGGTAGTATCCTAATTAATGACACATCTTTAAAGTGTCGAAAATTTTTGATTTATTTGGGTATCTACTGAGACTTGCAGCATTGAATTCGTTTCTCTTGCACTTCATGCCACTTTTTGGAATGAACCTTTTAGGCAAAGGAAGAAATATTTCCATTCTCGCCATCAGAGAAAAATTTGAAGAATATTTCATTGCGAATTTTTATTAATATGACGTAGATTTACGTTCTTGAAGATATGCCTCTTTCTAGACTTCTTTTATTACACTATTTTTAATCTAGCCATAAAAAATACGAGCTAAAACAAAACATAGGGGATATAAATCAATTTTTCTTTTAATCAAATGGTAATGAAAACATTTAGGAGTCTTTTCAAAAGATGGTGGTTTCCCCCAACTTCTTACCTTTAGCATCATCTAACTGAATTGATAGTAACGTATACTATCGTACCACTTGTCATCATCACTACAAAACTTCACTGTCTCTCTCTCTTTTTTTAGTTTTTGTCATTAACAGTGTATAAACATTGTTAATTCTGATGAGGGAGGGGAATATAGTTACAACTAAGGTTATGATGATGATACTCAACATGACAGTATTAAAATCATTGTTGTCAAAGTTAAAAAGAAATTTTAATCTAAACTCATTTCACTTCATATAGTCAACTAGGTTATTGTTGAACATAAAACTTAAAGAGTGGCGAGTTCGATTCTTGTCTGGGCAAAGGAAATTAGTTAGTGACGAAATTCATTAAATATCATTCTAAAATCCCACCCTGGCTAGAAAAGGGTGGTAACCTGTAGATAACCCGTCCCAATTAGCCTTAGTTACAAAAAGTGGACGTTAATAAATAGTAATAAAACTTAAATTTTTAATACGTGAAATTTCAGAGTTAAAAAGCTTTTAAAGAGAAACTTTCTATATACATTTTCAAAAAAATACATTTTTTGGATATTTCTTGCTAATATGAAAATTGTTTAATATTTTCATTTCATAAAAACTTCATGGCCTTTTTCAATCCCCAATATAATTTCATATAGCTAAGAACAGTGATTTTCTAAATCAATTTAAACCAATCATTGTTCTAATTAGCAATTTCTTTTTAATTACTAATGAATCATTTAAACATCGTTTATTTTTGTTGTAGATGCTATGTACGTAATGATCTAATAACCTAATTATGTTGTCTTAAAGGACTCCTCTGAGCCATGGATAGAGTTATATTACTATATATATATATATATATATATATATATATATATATGTGTGTATATGTATATATTTACTTTGTTTAAATTTTACCTATAGAGAGTGTTTATTAACATATCTATGTTTACCGTTCAGTTTTGTCTCTTGAGGCGAACACGGTTACAAACTTAGTTACTAGAGATTGATGAAGCTCATTGGCTGATCGAAGCGAGATCTGAGGCTGATCGCCATCAGAGGGAAATTTGAAGATTATTTCCTTTTGAATTTTTTTAATATCGTTTAGATTTACGTTCTTGTCGTAAGAAATGCTTCTTTCTAGACTTCTTCTATTACACTATTTTCAATTATGCCATAAAAAATACGAGCTAAAACAAAGCATTGGGGATATGAGTGAATTTTACTTCTAAACAAATGTTAATGAAAACGTTTAGGAGTCTTTTCAAAAGATGGGGGTTTTCACAACTTTTAACCTTCAGCAAATATTAATTTTTAATTATCAATGTATTATTTCAATATCGTTTGTTTTAACTGTTGATGCTGTGTACGTAATGATCTAATAACCTAAATATGTTGTCTTAAAGGACTCCTCTGGCCCATGGTTGGATTTATATTAGTATATATCTATTTACTTTGTTTAAATTTTACCTATAGAGAGTGTTTATTAACATATCTATGTTTACCGTTGAGTTTTGTCTCTGAGGCGAACACGGTTACAAACTTAGTTACTAGAGATTGATGAAGCTCATTGGCTGATCGAAGCGAGCCGAAAGGTTGGTTATCAGGGAAATGGATTCGATCGGCCCAATTTGGGATTAAAGGAGATTGGGTAATATTAGGTCGAGCTAGGATTAGGTGGAGAGGGTGTTCGATAGTAGCTAGGGCTTCCAGCAACTTATCTTCAAACAGATCGTCTCCCCGCTATGATGTCTGCCGACTACATTCATCTACCTCTTTGGAAACGCCAAAGGCGAATGCTCCAATAAAAGGACTTCGAGCAACTCATGTGTTGTATCTTCAGGTCCTTGTGTTATTGTATCTTCAGGTCTCTGTATTGCTGTATCTTCAGGCTACACCTGCTAATGCATTCCGAGAAGATGTAAACCTGATTTTCAAGGGAATGCACAATGAACTATATATAAAACCTCCACTATGAGCTACTGTGGCTAATTGGGAAGGGTTTTCTATAGCTTACCATCATTCTCTAGCCGGATTGGTACTAAGGGTTTTGTCCGATGAGTTCGTCACTAATAAAATCCTATTGCCCTACGGGGAGTTGAACCCATCATTCTAGATTTAACGCCTTAACTCATATGAATAAGGTTTCTCCATCCTCCATCTTGCAATAAAGATATCGTGAGGGAAATCCCATTCACACCAATAAAGGCATGAGCAGAAAAAAGTTCACTCGAGACCAGAGTTGTTAGATGGCTATCCCTCCAAACCCCTGCATAACATAAGCTGGCTAAATGTAGCCATTAGCCAGTATGAATATTGTTACGTTTTATTACTAAATCAGTAATAAAAGTTGTCTGTTAGAGTTCTTTCAGATTGCAAAATTAAACACGTACAAGTTTCATAGTTTCTGTCACTGCACAATTTATTTAGCAATGCACTACACACTTCGTTAATTGTTCTTAATTACTAGTATGCACTGATAGTTTCACTGTTCTTCAGATTACACAGTCCAATAATTCACTCACGATCACTGAAATTCACAGAAACACGTCACTGTCGAAGTTAACGGCACTGCACTGTCTTAAACACGGCACTATACTGCTACTTACAGAGTGACGACACAACACGGTTTTTCAGATAAAAACACTTTACCGCACTGCAACTAAGTCGCACTGTAGCAAAACGCACTGACGATCACTTGAAGACAGCTGAGAACAAACTAAACTATCGGCCGAGCTGTATGTTATTTATAGAGAAACATCAACATCAAAGCCGAATTGGCTGGACTCTTCGAGGTCTGGACTAGTAGGGACTAGGACGGGCGCATATGGTCGGCGGCACCCCTTTGATCTCCTCCGTATTCTCCGAATACGTGACTATCTTTGTTTAATTGTTTATGTATTTAATTTTCGCAACAATATGTAGACATCATTAACCCTCCAGATTGGTAGTACTTACATGGTATACGCGAGAATTTAGACAAGGGCAAATAAATGTAACAAGTAATCGATGCCGGATTTAACCGACATATGACTAAAATAGGGCGCACATAGATAAGAGGTAGAGCGTCCGACTCTAGATAACCTAAGTGTAACATCATCGAGCATGGTCAGCATTTAAATGGGTGACCGTAGAGTTAGTTCACCGGTTCACTAACAAAGCGCGCTAATTTTCCACCGGTAGTGGAATGGCGGGAGTCTAGTGAGTAAATCACTACGTAAAAACTCTTATCGCAAATCCCTCGAGTCCTGCTGGGGGCGGTTAAAGATCTTAAATGCCAACCGGAAAAAAAATACTAAAATATGCCTCATAATATATTCTATAACCCCTTGAAATATGGAACTAAATTCTATACATGGCATAGTTTCAAATAAACTACCTGTTCCTACCTTATGAAAATATATTTAAACGTGAAGAGCTTTCGGGGCAGGGCCCAATCATCAGTGCTATAAAACCTCTCTACACATTATGTATTAAATATATGCTCAAATACTTACCCTAAAGGGGAAATCCGCTGAAATACTTTCATTATGAAGGGATTGACCTTTTATTTACTATCTTCAAAATTATGCAATGTATATTTTTTTAATGTGCAATAAAATATACAATATAATAAATTAACAATCGAACTTTTGGAATAATGATATGTATTTATAAAAAATAATTTTGTCTGCAAATGATCTTTTTGATTCACGGTTGTATTACTATTTTTCAATCCGGCATGCTATCCATAAAAAGTGCAAACTATGGCGTTTTTCGTTACTAGTTATTTATACCTATCTATAAATCTTTGCAAATCGCTAATCGGGGAACTGATAATTATCAAATTTATCAGGAGCAACGGAAAGCTAAATTGAAGTAATTAAAATTATTATAGTAGAGCATGTACATCTTTAAGGTAAAATATTAGTTAAAAGTTATTTTGTTTCAATCAATCAGGTCTTGCCTACTATGACTTGTTTTCTAAGTTTAATAGAATTTTGTAGTTACGTCATGTTTCATCGGATGAGCATCGTATATTTTAGTATAGCTAGGAGTATGTGGATAATCTAAATAAAGCTTGACAAATAGTACAGTATGCAAGAAGTCTGTACTTATAGAATTACCAATGGATCCTAACTACAGAGAAATATATTATAGTTTCGAATAACAGAATTTACTGCTTTCGTATAATTAATGCTTGATATTACACTAGTTCGACTGAAAATTAGACATGCTTGTATTTAGTACAAAGAGCATGGCCGAGAGCAATATGTACTGTTATGAACGTTACAACCACCTTCAAACGCTATTTCAAAGACCATTTACAACAAAATTCATCAAAGATAAATTTAATACAGGAAGAGTACATCTTTCTTTTCCTGAAGTACTGGATACTGCAACATACATCACTCAGCATCATGCTGAAAATTTATTAATACCCCAAAGTATTGTTAGTTTATTCGAAAATAAACACATTTTTCCAATAGAATGAGTGAATGAATGAAAATAAAATAATATTATTTAGTGCTATTGGTAAGTTAATGCCATCTTTGTGAAGTAATTGGGGTTTTCTAGATTCAATGAATTTATAAAAGCCATTGTTTTTTGAGATGCTAATTCCTGAATGCCAGTTTTGAGATACTGTGAAACCATTAGATGTGTTCATGGTCTTGGTCATAACATTGACAGAATTAGACTAATATTCCTTGTTGAGATGTTGAATTTGTACTAGTACTTGCTACTGTTAGCTGTTACTCTGAACGGGTTTATCCCCGTAATTCAGGAAGGAAATCATCTTGTATGCTCGAATACTGATGAGTAGTTGAGGTGAGGGAAGCGAGGCGTATATTCTGCTTGAGCGGATCATTGAGTCAACTTAGGTTCAGCTCATGCTTTGACTCAATTGAACATGAGACTTAGGGACTATGTCAAGAGCTAAGCCCTTAACTCCTCTTGCTAGCGTCACCTTCTTCTTCATATATTGCGATTTGAAAGGAATCTGCTAACAGGTCCACAACACAAGTCCAACATTTTCAATGGTTTCTTAAAAACTAAACTACTTACATTGGGAGTACCCAGCATGTAGTCTTCGCCAATGAAAAACAATTAACATAAAAGTACATATTTAAAAAGTCAATAAAATGAAAAATAAAAGAAGGAAAGACAGATTGATAATTAGTAATTATTATTATATTTTAAATTTCTCTCCAAAAAAAGCAATGTACAAGAAAGTGTATTTTTTGGGAATCTTGAATCTTAGTTAACCCACATTCCCAATCATCAGCATTTTCGTAGCTTCTGCATAACGAAATTTCTGTCTTCAGTGAACACCCACTCTTACGCATACGATTTTTAGCTGATATCCCTTAAAAGTAATAAATGTCGAACTATGAGGTCGTACTCATGGCGCTATTTTCAAAAAATGTCTGTGAGAATCCATCGATCCTACCCAGGAGATGAAAATAAGGTCCGTCCAAATTTATATATATATATATATATATATATATATATATATATATATATATATATCTGTTAAAAGTTTTATGTAAAAAGAAATATAAAGTTCGTTAATGGCTGAAATCGTACCAGTGGGAGAGGGGGGATTTCAAAAATTCGAAGTATCTCCGTTGCTATACACCAAATCGAAAATTTGTATTGAAAAATTGCAAATTGAATGATCTATAAATATAGTTCTATAAATACTTTCTGTATCATGAATATTAACCGAGCAGAATTTGAGGGAAATCAGCTATTGAGGTAGTACTCATGACGCGAGTTTCAAAATGTCCATCGATCCTACCCAGGAGATGACGAAAATGAGGTCCGTTCGAAATTATATATATATTTGTCTGTTAACAGTCTAGCAGTCGCAATTTTCGTTTGATCGTTACCAAACTCTGAATTTAATCGTTTTATGTAAAAAGGAAGATCAAGTTCGATGTTAATGGCTGAAATCGGACCAGTGGGAGGGGAGGGGTTGAAAGGGGGATTTTTAAAGATTCGAAATATCTCCGCTATTTTGCTTCGGATCCAAAAATTGTGTAGAATCAATCTTATTGCAAATTAAATTTGCTATACATATTGTTTGTATTGTACATTTATTCTGTATCTTGAATATTAACAGAGATATTTGCATTTGTATTGTATGAGTGGTCCGCAGAAGTCGGCCATATTCGGGACTTTCCGCCAAAAGCTAGTTCGGCCGTTTCCTTAAATATTCGTCCCTCGTGAATTGGTTTAGAGATTTGTTACTACTGCAGATATTAGTAGGCAGATTTCTCTATTGTAAAACTTCAAGTGGACAATTTCATCCTACGTTCTTTTTGAATGAATGATCAACTCAACAAATATTTATTGGTCTAGTTGGACAAACGATAGCCCCACGTCTTTAAGAGGAAAACGTTAATAGGAGTTGAATGCTATAGGAGTGGTGTAGTTTGGCCAAAGGAATCGCCTAGACAGAGGAGGAGAACTCCGGGAGTGTTTGTGTGTTGTAGAGAGGGCTTATCCCGTCATAGTGACATAGGAACTGGTCTGAGGCCCCTCACAAAGGGATCGCCTCTTCCTGACTTTATTTTGCTTGCTTTCCTCTCTCTCCTGCCACTGGCTCTAACCTTGTATTTTAGGCATGTCGCTCTTGTCACGACTTACCGGCCTTAACATTCAGTTTGCACGCTTTTTGTGCTTTACCCTCACCCCACCCTCCCATTTTACAAAGATAAAAGAGAATTTCGTTTGTAGAAACATTTCTCTGACAAACGGACCAGGTATTTTATTATCCTCCCCCCCTTTTTTTATTTTAGCATGGACAGTAACGATAAAAACGATGAAAAGTTAAAGCAAAATTAAACACACACAAGCTTCAGAGTTTTTATCACTGCACAATTTATTTAACAATGCACTACACACTTGGTTAATTAAGCTTAACTATTGCTCATTGTATGCACTGATAGCTTCACTGTTATTGTTATTACACTGTCCAATAGCTCAGTCACGATCTCTGAAGTTCACAAAAACACGGCACTGCACTGATCTTCACGAAGTTAACGGCACTGCACTGTATTAAACATGACACTATACTGTTCTTTACAGAGTCACGGCATAACACTGTTCTTCACGTAAAACAATATATATATATATATATATATATATATATATATATATATCTATAAAACAGTTACAAATAACTAAATAAGTTAAAAGTGTCGTCAATTTAACAAAGCATTAATGAGAATTTTTCGTTTGACCTTCTACCAATCATATTAGCAGAAACATACAATTACACTGTTAATTTGTACCCTACGTTTAAATCAATTTATGTTCTATATATTTTTACGCTTACTGCATTAGTTTCAAAAATAATGAATTTCAAAATTCGTAATGTAATATATTTAAGTCCGTCACGCAAGGGCTGCGTTAACTAAGCAGATTTCCCACGTGCGTCACGTGTTTGCATTTATCTCAAAACGCAAACAATCAATAAGGATTTAGAGTTCAAATAATGTGCTTCATAATATAAGATCTTATTGTTAATATAACATGAGTAGGAGTGGGGGTTTACCGAAGGTCAAAAACTAAAAAATCTTGGTTAATAACCATGATAGTGAAAAAACCCGTATAAGACCATTTATAGCACATTAAATTGGCAATAAGATTGATTCTATACAGATTTTCAATAGCTCAAAAGCAGATTTCCCTTAGGGAATTCAAAATCTAAAAAATGTAGAGGATGTAAATTAATTGAAAGGCACGTATGGAAACAAAAGTTTACATTCTATACACACGCACGCACGATTTTTTCTGGCAGAGCCTGATTTTATGATATTTGCTCTTACTGTTCGAAAATGTATATTTTTCAGACTTGGTAACTCTTAAAGTGAGCACGAAATCGAAACTTAATGAATGAGCAACCATTAAACTTGATGAAATAGATTAAAGAGCATCGTTAGCTTCGTAGAATGCAATATGTATTTCTTTATATGAAGTTAAAAAGATAATCCTGAAAAGATTAATTTGCTACTCCCGGTTTTCTCAAGAAGGTATTTCGCAACATCAACATTTTGCATGGGTAAAATGTTGATGGAGGGCAATGTTACCTGTACTTACTAATGGAAAGATAATATCTTTGTTGAAAGGGGCAGGATCAGGTTTCGGCGGCTTTTGGTGGGGTAATTTACTCTGATATTCACATACAGATTCAGGCCTTGTTTTGCTTGCTTATTACTCATTACAGAAAAGAAAAATGTAGTAGTATATTTTAAAAGATATATGTTTTTAATGAAGCTAGAAAATAAAATGAACTTACGTGTATTATATTAGTTAGATCTCAATTGCAAAAGGTAACTTGTAAGTAGTAAATAAATTGAATTTACTCGTGAGATATACATTTGAATTCTGAACACTTTTGCAAATCACTTGTACGATATTTGAATCCCTTTTTTGGGGGGGGGGGGTTAGCTGTTGCAATAAATTTAACGCAATAAGTAATAAGGGATTAAGTTTTGGGCCACGGCCCATCCCAATTGAACTTATGAGAAACGCATTTATAAATATGTCTGTATGCTCTGAGTTGGTATTCTGGCTGGTGGAAGTGACTTCTAATGTAGGTAGGATGAAAAAATTGTTGGCTACGCTTCCACTATAACAATTTATTAAAACGGCAGAGCGCTTTAGACGCTGTGCATCATCGATGTTGACCTGGCGGTTCTTGGAGCTGAGGCCAGTCCAGCTATAGTGAAAGCGTAGCCAATTTTTTCATCCTACCTACATGTCTGTATGTGTTTCCGCTTTGGAGTGGATTCCTCTGTATCCATTACATTGTAATGTAAATAATTTTCAAAATTTGCATATCCGAGTTCTTTAAATTGCAAAAGTTTTGAGATTTCCAAATAGTATTATCAAATTTCTTTTAGTAATGTTGGGTATTGGATTTTTTAGTTTGTAACTGAATTAATTCTTATAAAATATATATCCTTTAAGAGACTGATGGATACATATATGCACCATGTATCAGTGGTAAATTTCCTGGTCATGCAAAAAATGTTCAATATTTTGAAACGTTTGAATATTTCCCGGTCAACTGCTAATTGCTAGACTGGCAGTGAATAGGGGTTGAACCAAGTCAGCTGTTGACATGAGTATAACCTCGTTTTGCATTAATTGGGTTCTCACTGACCAATGGAATTGGTCTCCAAATACGCATACACTCATCTTCACTTTCTGAACAGGTTATTAATAATTCTCCAGAATTAGTATTTATGAAATTGAAAGTTCTTTACGGACGAGTCGAGGTGCAAACCAGTTAGATTTTTCTCACGCATAATTTAAAGATTATAAGGTTGTACCATTTTGGCAGGTATGTGTGTGTGTGTGTGTGTGTGTGTGTGCGCGCGTGTGCGTGCGTGCGAGAGAGAGAGAGAGAGAGAGAGAGGAGAGAGAGAGAGAGAGAGAGAGAGAGAGAGAGAGAGAGAGAGAGAGAGAGAGAGAGAGGAGAGAGAGAGGAGAGAGAGAGAGAGGAGAGAGAGAGAGGAGAGAGAGAGAGAGAGAGAGAGAGAGAGAGAGGAGAGAGAGAGAGAGAGAGAGAGAGAGAGAGAGAGAGAGAGAGAGAGAGAGAGAGAGAGAGAGAGAGAGAGAGAGAGAGAGAGAGAGGAGAGAGAGAGAGAGAGAGAGAGAGAGAGAGAGAGAGAGAGAGAGAGAGAGAGAGAGAGAGGAGAGATAGAGTGAGGTACAAAAAAAACCAAGTTCTTAAGCTTAATTACCATTTTTAATTTACCTAAGTTTGAAATTAGTATTAATTTTAGGGAGTTACTTTCTAAACAGTGAAGTATTGAAAGTCCCATTTGTAAAAAAGAATATTCTGCTTTTCCACCATATAAGTATTTTTACTTGGATGCTTATTTTTGTGTCAATATTAAGCCGAAGAGGAATTTAAAATGAACATAGGTTGGAATAGGAGCTTTCGGGGAATATTAGTTTTCGACTGATAAGAAGGAGATAAGGTTTCTGATAAGGCGAGATAAGCCTGTGAGGGGTGAGCATGCATGCAGGGCGGAGCGATGAGCCCTATTTTTCACCGGCAACCTCTTCACACTCCTAGATCAATTTCTCTGCCAGCTAACATTCGTTTCCCTTCCTCAAACCAACTCAGAGATGTTCCTTCTATTTTCCCAGCCATATATTTAGTCTGCCTTGCCATTTAATACAACAGATCCTTTCCTTAACGTGAAAACGTCCGTCACGCAAGGGCAGCGTGAGCTAAGCAGATTTTTTCTGCACTTCATCAAGTCCGGTTCTCTGCTTTTCTCTGGAGTACTGTTTCTTGGGTCTTTTAACATTACACTTTCATCTTTAATTATATAGTATATATATATAATATATATATTTATTCATTATTTACGCGTGTGAATAAATTTAAGGCTATTGTAGTCGTGTTGGGTCTTTTTTACTTTAACACCAGTTACTTATGTCTAAAAGGGTGATTTATCTTATTATTAAATTAATTCTAGTGCAGAACAGATGATTAAAATAATGTATTATTATTATTATTTATTAACGTCCACTTTTTCCAACTCATGCTAATTGGGACGGGTTATCTACAGGTTACCACCCTTTTCAAGCCAGTGTGGGACTTAGGACGTTGTTTAATGAATTTCGTCACTAAATAATTTCCTTAACACAGGCGGGAATTGAACTTGCCACTCTAAGTTTACCATGTGGGATTAAGGTAAACGCTTTAACTCACATGGCTAACCTGAGCCCCCCCCCCCAAAAAAAAAATAATATACTTAAGAAGCTTCACATGTAAAAAAAATTGGTAGTTTTATATAAAAATCGTTGAAATATTCATTTAGGGGGTCAATATGCTCCTAATGATTGTTTTTATTATTTCTTTTTTAATGAAATATATCCTCGTTCTTGTATCTTCTTCTGTAAACAAACTCACATAGGTATGAGCCTAGAAGGGATCTTCTGGTCCCACATTCAATTTTGTTCCTTCTTTTAGCGTTGGCCCACAATGACTCAATCCTTTGGGCAAGGGTTCATGTAATAGGCTCAACTTCATCCAATTGATTAGGATCAATTTTGTCAATGGTTGCCTGTAATTATACATTAGCTTGAAACGAATTCCTGAGATCCCGGAATTTCCTTGGAATTTTTCTGAGATCTCGGTGTGATTTCCATAAGTCAGTCAAATATCATTGCTCCTGGGCGTACAGAATATTTAATACATTCAGTTAATGTATTCACTGTTCTGTTTGGCAAAGCATTCATAAATACCTCCGTGGTTTCTTCCAACCTAATATTTTCTTTTGGAGAATCAACTTTCTTCAATTTCTACTTAATAACCCTCATCTACAATTACCGTCTGTTTATTAAAAATGCCACTGGCACACACTTCACCAAGCATATTCTTACAGTCAGTTATGGTCCTTGAAGATATATTCAACTCTTTTTTGAAAAGTTTCGTGGTTGCTTAGCATTCGCCCAGGCATAAATAAACAAAATACACTTCCCAAATGATAACTTAACAACGATAAACCAGGAAACTGCATCCAAATGCTGATCTTCCTTGGTGAAAAGCAAGCTTCATAAAGTGGCCTCTTCTACATTTCCGTGCTTTATGCAATATTCCGAACCTTTGAAAGGTCTTAAATGCCACTTCATCTGATATAAGTGATTCAGTTGTATCAGATTAATTATTAAGAAACACAACTTCAACGTTTCTTAAAAACTATGAGTTAATATGTAAATAACCGTCTTCATGTATACTTTTTTTCTTTTAAAACAGACAATAGTAATAATAAATATTTGTGCATTTTACGGCTACTCGATGGAATCGAAGAATTCACCGATATAAAATGGATCTTTGGAGAAGTACTGGAGGAGATTAGGAGGTTGGTTATGGACTTAAACGATTCTTCAGGAGTCCCAATTATGGCACACCGAATCTCAGCCATATATTAAAATAATTGGAAATTTTAAGGGGGGTGGTCGGAAATTTGGGATGCCCTGTCTATATATATATATATATATATATATATATATATATATATATATATATATATATGATTAATGATGCTAAATTAAAGGCCCAATTCTAATTTTTAAAATAACCACCAATTGATTATAGCTATTACTACATTTTTAGAAAGTTTCAGTAGTTTGGCGTGAAATGTATTAATGCTGATAGCCGAAGCTTATATTTGTCAAACCTGAGGAATAGATAAGGAACAATATTAATGTGTCTCCTGTCAGATTCGATATAAAACTATTCGCTGTCTATTAGACGATCATGCGATCCTTTGAAATATGAGGCTTTCGTGACTTTTATCGTGATTTACTTATGCAAAAAGTGTAATTACTGGCTAAGCGATTCCGTTTCGCTCAGATAGTAATCAAGAATATTTGTTAAAAGAAGATCATACAAGAAGATCTTCAGAAGGATCATTTATTAAAATAAAATCTTCATTCAAATTCATCAAAGTGTAAATTTTCTCAAAGTGATGGTTCCATTCTAGACTTAAATTTGAAACAAAAAGTGTAACATTCTTGATCAATTTTGGTCGGCAGACTTATAAAAAAGTCCTTACAGAGGGGGCTCGCCCAGCGTAACCAGATTTTTGGCTAATTTCCTTTAAGGAATAAGCTATTGCCATAGGCCGCAAAGGATGACCTAAGGCCTGGACAATGATAGATTATCATTTTGATTGCTCTTACTAGATGTCAGAACTCCACATGTCCCAGAGTGTATGGATCAAAGAGAAAGGAAGGGAAATCAAAGAATACATCCAAAAGAAAAATCGTTGGCTCAACAACCCACGAAGGGCCAAGGACTGCTCAAGCTACACTTATTCCCAGCTGAACTGTGGTGACATTGCAGCCACAAAGATATGAACTTCTTTATTCAAGTTGCCACTCAATTACCTCACGCCACTGAGTCAGATGAGAGGGAAAGTCTAATCTCAACGCTCAGTGATTGCACAGGTAAAGAATCGTGTCACGCACATGCTGCGTAAACTAAGCGGATTTTCCACGTACTGGTATAGCACACTTGTGATCTCATCACACTTCATATTCTCTATTCCCATGTAAAACACAGATGGATAGAAGAGGGGGGAGGGAGTTACTGAAGGCAGAAAGTACGAATAACTCGCTTAATACTTCAGTTACGAAAAAATGAATGAAAGAACCAAGCTTGGCTCTGTGACATTTTCATGTCCGACTCAAAATAACAGATATATTTTGAATTTTCGAATCCCCCTCTATCCTTCCTATGCCAATAACAAACACGATCTTTAGAGTTGCATGAAACGGTTAAATATCGAATACGGTATAAATCAACTATACATTTTCGAGTACTGAAAAAAAAATAACTAATTGATGACGTCATCATATAACGTATTTGCATGTATCCCATAAAATGCAATGTAAACCAAATTTGGTATTTCACCTTGGGATAAAGTGGATGAAGCTTATTGCTAATATGACACGAGTAGGAGAGGGGGTTTACTGATAACCAAAAACTATAAAATCGAAATATTAACCTAGATATACTCATGATACCGAAAATATATTTATAGAATACAGAGATATTTTATAATTTCCAAATTCCCCTCTTTAAACCCTCCTTCCCACCGGTCCGATTTCAACCTTTAATGAACGTGTTCTTTGTTTTTACATAAAACGTTTAAATATGGAGTTTGGTAACGGTCAAAGCAAAATTTCGATGACTAAAGCGTTAACAGACAAATATGTATATATTATACTTTTGAACTGACCTCGTTTTCGTCACCTCCTGGGTAGGATCGATGGGCATTTGAGGACTTTTTTTTTTGGAATATTGCGTCATAAGTACAATCTCAATAGTTGATATCCCTTAAAGGAAATCTGCTAAAAGTGTATAGTGCAACCCCAGGGGTTTACCTTGGAACGTCTAGCGTAGCAACTGGTTCCTTTACCTCTGGATCTCCGCCACGCCCTAGTACTTTTAGATAAATTTATTTAGTGTTTTATTGAATCTGGCGAGGACTGTAGATGTAGTCAGGTGACAATGCTGGTATAAACAGCCTTCCTGCAGCAGGAAGAAGACTGATAGTGCACCATTCATCATGCAAGCACCGTCTGAACAATGGGCACTGTCGGAAATGTTGCTAGACATGGTTTAGTGTCTAGAACTAGTGTCCTAGCAACTAGGATATTAGGAATTATGTTGTTGTTAGTGCGCTTGTTGCAATTTATATGTATGAGGCACGAATGACATTAGCATATCCATTTCTGTGATTAGTTATGTGTCCCAGGGGAAGTGATATAAACTCTACGGTGTTTATGTTTCCTTCATTTAAACGCGAATAGAACGGCAGAAGGTCGTTTGGTTGTTAAAACCTCACTTCATTTCTTTAACACATTTATTAATTCACAGTAGACGTTTCCCCTTGAAGACTCTTCAGGAGATTTTAAGAAATTATCTAACACATTCCCACATTAGTTTTTGCTGAGAGAGCTACGTCACTACTTCTAGAAAGAATGAATAAATATATTGAAGAAAAACAGGAAGGGTTTTCTATCAAATGACCCCTTGCTGTTCTATTCACGGAGATAGAGTCACAAGATTAATAATATTCTTTCTGTAAGTTTTAGTGATGCGGAACAATCACAAACGGTAGAAGTAAACGTTCGTCATGCAGGGGCTGCGTAAACTAAGAATATTTTCCAAGCGCGTAACGCATTTGCATTTATCTCTAAACGTAAAAGCTCAATGAAAACAATATTTGGAATTTAGGCTTCAACTAATGTGCTTCATTATATAACAGCTTATTGTTGATATGGCATCAGTAGGAGTGGGGGTTTACTGAAGGCCGAAAACTAAAAAAATCCAAATATCTCGGTTAATAATCAAGATAATAAAAAAATGTACATAATAACATTTATAGAACATTACATTTTAAATAAAATTCATTCAGTAAAAATCTTTGATCTGACGCATAACAACGGAGATATTTCGAATTTTAGAAATTCCCCCCGGAAATCTTCCCTCCCACTTGTCCGATTTTTCTCGTTTACGAATGTGATCTTTATTTTTACATAAAATGTTTAAATATCGTGTTTGGTATTGATCAGACAAAATGTACTACTGTGGGAGCTTTAACGGAGAGTTAACAGACTATATATATAAAATTTTGAACCGACCCCATTTTCGTCATCTCCTAGGTAGGATCGATGGACATTTGAAGGAAATTTTTAAAAATCCTATCATTTCACTTACGAGAAATCTGCTAAAAAGTAAATTAGAACTGCATAGTTCCATATTCACTGAAACGCCGTCATTACGGGTTACGATGTTGGAAGTTATATTTCCTCATAGAAAAAGTTCTTCTAAGCTAGTATCACAATATGAAAGGCGTTATTCCGGAGAGGAAACAATAGAAACTATTTTACTTCTGAAGAAATACTCCCGAATGAGAAGAAGAATAGAAAATAAAAGTAATCGTGGGTAAGAAGGGGTTTTGAGAGAGTGGAATGATGTCGAAAGGAATGTAAAATAAATTTTCTTACATCGAGTGAAGAGAGGGGAAGGGAGTGAGTCGAGGAAGGGGGAGATATATGATAAATGGAATCAGGATGAATACTCACAACTCAGAGTTATATCTACATGCTAAATAAAGAAAATCATATTGGTTAACAAGCAACATTATAAAAAGTATACATTCCTTCCATAGCTTCTTAACACTTTGGGTCATAATGGTTTAAGATAGAAATAATGAATTTTAAGCATAGAGCTGTTTCTTGACTTATATCTTTAAACGTCATAAAGTAATACCGTCTGCTGAAAGTCGATTAGATGTACTTGATGGGATTATCACTAAGACTTGAAGGACCTATCCATTGAAAAATTTTAGTCTAACAGAAAGTACTTAAAAATCCAGGCTGGTATTCATGTATACACCAATCGTTGAAAAAGGGTACCTGTTGGAGGTGTTGACCTTTTTTGAACCATGGATGCAAATTTAATATTTCATTGGGAGAGGCTCTGACATTTTCGTTTATTTTCGTTACAGTAAAGTTTTTATTTTTAATGAAAACATTTAGTAAAATAGGATTTTAGTTATAAATTTTATTGAGGTATTGCCAAT
Source organism: Riptortus pedestris (assembly GCA_019009955.1). Taxonomy (NCBI): domain Eukaryota; kingdom Metazoa; phylum Arthropoda; class Insecta; order Hemiptera; family Alydidae; genus Riptortus; species Riptortus pedestris. Next base: position 42,915,168 of record CM032230.1, read on the forward strand.
AAGAGAAGTCTCCATTTAAATCAGACTATGGACTACTTTTGGTAGGATCTCAATTTTTCTACGAAGAATTCTGTAATAATATCAGTTCTGGTTCAACTTTACCATGACATTTGCAACATTTCTTTCCGAATTGTAAACTCATGAATGCAATGCCACTGACAACTGGAGGCGTGATTCCTCAGTCTTCACATCAGCCGACATACATTGAGACGCTTTGACGGAGTTGGGTTAATATCGAGTTTTGACGATATTAAAAATTCATATTTAGAAAGATTGAAGTCCACAAGAGTTGCCTAACATTTAAATTTCAGTATTTCGGCTGAAATAGGGATAATCTGCGGTTATGATTTGACTAAAAGTTATATTTCATCGTCTACAGAGCGGCATTAAACCTGCCGACAAGAATTGTGTATAGTTTTTACTTCGGATTTAACAGAGATTAAAAATTGTAATCATGAATTGACTAAAAATTTATATTTCGGAGTGTGTATAGAAAAACTGAAACCTGCGATCAAGAACTGACTCACTGACTATAATTAGGCTTATGTAAGGAGAAATTAAATCCTGCCATAAAAACAGACTAAAAATTATATTTCCGGATGTATAGAAAGGGATTAAACCTTGCCTTCTAGAATAGTCATAAAAACCGGACAACAGGAATTGTCTACAATTTATATATTGGCATGTGTATGACATGAAACCCTATCGTCAAGAATTATGTAAAACTTGAACTTCAGCTTTAATAGAAATTAGACCGTCATGAATTGACTAAAATTTATATTTCGGTTTACTTATAGAGAAACTAAATCCTGCCGTCAATAACTGACTAAAATTTATATTTCGGCTTACGTATAGAGAAATTAAATCCTGCCATCAATAACTGACTAAAATTTAAATTTCGGCTTACGTATAGATAAATTAAATTCTGATATCAATAACTGATTAAAATTTATATTTCGGCTTACGTATAGAGAAATTAAATCCTGCCATCAATAACTGACTAAAATTTATATTTCGGCTTACGTATAGAGAAATTAAATCCTACCTTCAATAACTGACTAAAATTTATATTTCGGCTTACGTATAGAGAAATTAAATCCTGCCATCAATAACTGACTAAAATTTATATTTAGGTTACGAGAGAAATGAAATCCTGCCGTCAATAACTGACTAAAATTTATATTTCGGCTTACGTATAGAGAAATTAAATCCTACCTTCAATAACTGACTAAAATTTATATTTCGGCTTACGTTTAGAGAAATTAAATCCTGGCCTCATTATCTGACTACTATTGATATTTGGGTTTACTTATAGAGAAATTAAATCCTGCCGTCAATAACTGACTAAAATTTATATTTCGGCTTAAGTATAGAGAAATTAAATCCTGCCATCAATAACTGACTAAAATTTAAATTTCGGCTTACGTCTAGATAAATTAAATCCTGCCAACAATAACTGGCTAAAATTTATATTTCGGGTTACGTATAGAGAAATTAAATCCTGCCATCAATAACTGACTAAAATTTATATTTCGGCTTACGTATAGAGAAATGAAATCCTGCCGTCAATAACTGACTAAAATTTATATTTCGGATTAAGTATAGAGAAAATAAATCCTGCCCTCAATAACTGACTAAAATTTATATTTCGGCTTACGTATAGAGAAATTAAATCCTGCCATCAATAACTGACTAAAATTTATATTTCGGCTTACGTATAGAGAAATTAAATCCTGCCATCAATAACTGACTAAAATTTAAATTTTGGCTTACGTATAGAGAAATTAAATCCTACCTTCAATAACTGACTAAAATTTATATTTCGGCTTAAGTATAGAGAAATTAAATCCTGCCATCAATAACTGACTAAAATTTATATTTAGGCTTACGTATAGAGAAATTAAATCCTGCCAACAATAACTGACTAAAATTTATATTTCGGCTTATGTATAGAGAAATTAAATCCTGCCATCAATAACTGACTAAAATTTATATTTCGGCTTACGTATAGAGAAATTAAATCCTGCCAACAATAACTGGCTAAAATTTATATTTCGGGTTACGTATAGAGAAATTAAATCTTGCCATCAATAACTGACTAAAATTTATATTTCGGTTTACTTATAGAGAAACTAAATCCTGCCGTCAATAACTGACTAAAATTTATATTTCGGCTTACGTATAGAGAAATTAAATCCTGCCATCAATAACTGACTAAAATTTAAATTTTGGCTTACGTATAGAGAAATTAAATCCTGCCTTCAATAACTGACTAAAATTTAAATTTTGGCTTACGTATAGAGAAATTAAATCCTGCCATCAATAACTGACTAAAATATATAATTCGGCTTACGTATAGAGAAATTAAATCATGCCATCAATAACTGACTAAAATTTATATTTCGGGTTACTTATAGAGAAATTAAATCCTGCCATCAATAACTGACTAAGATTTATATTTCGGCTTACGTACAGAGAAATTAAATCCTGCCATCAATAACTGACTAAAATTTAAATTTTGGCTTACGTATAGAGAAATTAAATCCTGCCTTCAATAACTGACTAAAATTTATATTTCGGCTTAAGTATAGAGAAATTAAATCCTGCCATCAATAACTGACTAAAATTTATATTTCGGCTTAGGAATGGAGAAATTAAATCCTGCCATCAATAACTGACTAAAATTTATATTTCGGCTTACGTATAGAGAAATTAAATCCTGCCATCAATAACTGACTAAAATTTATATTTCGGCTTACGTATAGAGAAATTAGATCCTGCCATCAATAACTGACTAAAATTTAAATTTTGGCTTACGTATAGAGAAATTAAATCCTGCCTTCAATAACTGACTAAAATTTATATTTCGGCTTAAGTATAGAGAAATTAAATCCTGCCATCAATAACTGACTAAAATTTAAATTTTGGCTTACGTATAGAGAAATTAAATCCTGCCTTCAATAACTGACTAAAATTTAAATTTTGGCTTACGTATAGAGAAATTAAATCCTGCCTTCAATATCTGACTAAAATTTATATTTCGGCTTAAGTATAGATAAATTAAATTCTGATATCAATAACTGACTAAAATTTATATTTCGGCTTACGTATAGAGAAATTTAATCCTGCCATCAATAACTAACTAAAATTTATATTTCGGCTTACGTATAGAGAAATTAAATCCTACCTTCAATAACTGACTAAAATTTATATTTCGGCTTACGTATAGAGAAATTAAATCCTGCCAACAATAACTGGCTAAAATTTATATTTCGGGTTACGTATAGAGAAATTAAATCCTGCCATCAATAACTGACTAAAATTTATATTTCGGCTTACGTATAGAGAAATGAAATCCTGCCGTCAATAACTGACTAAAATTTATATTTCGGCTTACGTATAGAGAAATTAAATCCTGCCCTCAATAACTGACTAAAATTTATATTTCGGCTTACGTATAGAGAAATTAAATCCTGCCTTCAATAACTGACTAAAATTTATATTTCGGGTTACGTATAGAGAAATTAAATCCTGCCATCAATAACTGACTAAAATTTATATTTCGGCTTACGTATAGAGAAATTAAATCCTGCCATCAATAACTGACTAAAATTTATATTTCGGGTTACTTATAGAGAAATTAAATCCTGCCATCAATAACTGACTAAGCTTTATATTTCGGCTTACGTACAGAGAAATTAAATCCTGCCCTCAATAACTGACTAAAATTTATATTTAGGCTTACGTATAGAGAAATTAAATCCTGCCAACAATAACTGACTAAAATTTATATTTCGGCTTAAGTATAGAGAAATTAAATCCTGCCATCAATAACTGACTAAAATTTATATTTCGGCTTACGTATAGAGAAATTAAATCTTGCCAACAATAACTGGCTAAAATTTATATTTCGGGTTACGTATTGAGAAATTAAATCCTGCCATCAATAACTGACTAAAATTTATATTTCGGCTTACGTATAGAGAAATGAAATCCTGCCGTCAATAACTGACTAAAATTTATATTTCGGCTTACGTATAGAGAAATTAAATCCTACCTTCAATAACTGACCAAAATTTATATTTCGGCTTACGTATAGAGAAATTAAATCCTGCCCTCAATAACTGACTAAAATTTAAATTGTGGCTTACGTATAGAGAAATTAAATCCTGCCTTCAATAACTGACTAAAATTTAAATTTTGGCTTACGTATAGAGAAATTAAATCCTGCCATCAATAACTGACTAAAATTTATATTTCGGCTTACGTATAGAGAAATTAAATCCTGCCATCAATAACTGACTAAAATTTATATTTCGGCTTACGTATAGAGAAATTAAATCCTGCCATCAATAACTGACTAAAATTTAAATTTTGGCTTACGTATAGAGAAATTAAATCCTGCCTTCAATAACTGACTAAAATTTAAATTTTGGCTTACGTATAGAGAAATTAAATCCTGCCTTCAATAACTGACTAAAATTTATATTTCGGCTTAAGTATAGAGAAATTAAATCCTGCCATCAATAACTGACTAAAATTTATATTTCGGCTTACGTATAGAGAAATTAAATCCTGCCATCAATAACTGACTAAAATTTATATTTCGGCTTACGTATAGAGAAATTAAATCCTGCCATCAATAACTGACTAAAATTTAAATTTTGGCTTACGTATAGAGAAATTAAATCCTACCTTCAATAACTGACTAAAATTTATATTTCGGCTTAAGTATAGAGAAATTAAATCCTGCCATCAATAACTGACTAAAATTTATATTTCGGCTTACGTATAGAGAAATTAAATCCTGCCATCAATAACTGACTAAAATTTATATTTCGGCTTACGTATAGAGAAATTAAATCCTGCCATCAATAACTGACTAAAATTTATATTTCGGCTTACGTATAGAGAAATTAAATCCTGCCATCAATAACTGACTAAAATTTATATTTCGGGTTACTTATAGAGAAATTAAATTCTGCCATCAATAACTGACTAAAATTTATATTTCGGCTTGCGTATAGAGAAATTAAATCCTGCCATCAATAACTGACTAAAATTTATATTTCGGCTTGCGTATAGAGAAATTAAATCCTGCCATCAATAACTGACTAAAATTTATATTTCGGGTTACTTATAGAGAAATTAAATCCTGCCATCAATAACTGACTAAAATTTATATTTCGGCTTACGTATAGAGAAATTAAATCCTGCCATCAATAACTGAGTAAAATTTATATTTCGGCTTACGTATAGAGAAATTAAATCCTACCATCAATAACTGACTAAAATTTATATTTCGGCTTACGTATAGAGAAATTACATCCTGCCAACAATCACTGACTAAACTTTAAATTTCGGGTTACTTATAGATAAATTAAATCCTGCCATCAATAACTGAGTAAAATTTATATTTCGGCTTACGTATAGAGAAATTAAATCCTACCTTCAATAACTGACTAAAATTTATATTTCGGCTTAGGTATAGAGAAATTAAATCCTGCCATCAATAACTGACTAAAATTTAAATTTCGGCTTAGGTATAGATAAATTAAATTCTGATATCAATAACTGATTAAAATTTATATTTCGGCTTACGTATAGATAAATTAAATTCTGATATCAATAACTGACTAAAATTTAAATTTCGGCTTAGGTATAGATAAATTAAATCCTGCCATCAATAACTGACTAAAATTTAAATTTCGGCTTAGGTATAGATAAATTAAATTCTGATATCAATAACTGATGAAAATTGACATTTCGGCTTACGAATGGAGAAATAAAATTCTGGCATCAAGAATAGACTAAAATTACGTTCCCTGCGATCAAGAACTGACTAACATTGAACTTTTGAGCGAAAGCATGGACAAATGAAATCGTGTAATCGGGAACTCACTAATATTGATTTTCGGCATAAGTATTGAGAAATTAAGTTCTTGCAATCAAAATAGACTGAAATGTATTGATCAAATTTTATATTTCAACGTGTATGGAGTTTTTATTTTTATTATTCTCCTAGAGTTCTCTAAATTTTTTTCTTCTTAAACAGAGATTAGAACCTGCCAAATAGAATGAAATTTATATTTGGGCGTGCGTGGGGATAAATAATAAAAGTCCGTCACGCAGGGGCTGCGTAAACTATGCAGATTTCTCACGTGAAGTTTTACAATAGAGAAATTTCACGAGAGTCGAGCAGTTAAGGAAACGGCCGAACTAGCTTTTGGCGAGAAAGCCACCCGTCCGTTAGCGGCCCAGATTTAATAAAAATGCAAATATCTCGGTTAATATTCAAGATAGAGAATAAATGTATATAACAACATTTATAGTAAATATAATTTGCAACAAGATTGATTTTGTACAATTTTTTGATCCGACGTATAGTAACGGAGATATTTCGAATTTTCGAAAATCCTCCCCTCTAAACCCCCCCTCCCACCGGTCCGATTTCAGCCGTTAACGAACTTGATCTTTCTTTTTACATAAAACGACTGAATATCGAGTTTGGTAACGATCAAACAAAAATTGCGACCGCTAGAGCGGCACCAGACAAATATATATACCTATACAGTTTTGAACGGACCTCATTTTCGTCATCTACTAGGTAGGATCGATGGGCATTTGAAAAAAAAATTCGAAAATTCCGTCATGAGTACAACCTCAATAGCTGACTTCCCTTAAGGGAAATCTGCTAATAGCTGTGTAAATACGGTGCGTGAGTCCATTAATGCCGTGAAAGACTGGGCCTGCTTTGGGAGAAATGGATCGTGGGGTGAGTATGAAGAACATCGCCAGCTGGTTTTTGTACTGGGGATATGGCTGCCTAACTCTCCCATGAATGGAGGCAGTGCCTTAATGAGCCAGAGGGAATTTTTTTATGTCCCTCTCCCCCTTCCCGGCCACCGACATCCCGCCTTATTTTCCCCCGCAGGTAATTAGCCGTCGCTGACTCCCAACAGCCGGAACCTTCCTTCCTTCCCTCATCTATCTTTATTTTCTTATGGTATCCATTTTCTTACAAAGCTTTTCCCCCTCGTCTCCTCCCCGTGTCACCCATTTAGGCCTCGGGGCTGTAATGTGATACTAACTGGCTCGGCTCGGGTAACAATTAGATACATTTATGACCCGTGATAAGTAACTAGTCAGTGTCCTTTACGTTATTCATACACCATTGTTATAAATTAATGCCAAACTTTATACTTTTCAAGTCTTTAAAGATATTAAAATGAAAAAAAAGAAAATCCAGATTTCCCACGTGCGTCACGTGTTTGCATTTATCTCAAAACGTTCAACGTGCACAATATTTGGTATTTAGGCTTTAAAGAAAATGCTTCATAACGTAACAGCTGATTATTAATATGAAATGAGTGTGAGTGGGGGTTTACTGAAGACCGAAAACTAAAAAAATGCAATTATTTTGGTTAATAATCAAGATATTGAAAAAACGTATATAACGCCATTTAGAGAACATTACATTTGCAATAGGATTGATTCTATACAATTTTTCGATCCGACGCCTAACAACGGTGATATTTCGCATTTTCGAAATACCTTCTAAACCACTCCTACTGGTCGGATTTTAGCCGTTAATGAACTTGATTTTTCTTTTTACATAAAACGTTTAAATATCGAGTTTGGTAACGATCAGAGAAAAATTTCGACCACTAGAGCGTTAACAGACAAATACATACATGCATAAATACACACACACACACACACACACACACACACACACACACACACACATACACATATATAATTTTGAACGGACCTCATTTTCGTTATCTCCTGCGTAGGATTGATGGAGATTTTGGAAGACATTTTTTGGAAATCCTATCATGAGTACAACCGCAATAGCTGATTTTCCCTAAGGGAAATTGCTTGTTGATGTGTGAAAGGTTTTAGTGTACAGTTATTTATTTTTTGGAAAGATAGTTAGACTGTGATATCTATTTGGCTCTGTATTAACCTCTTTTAAAATATTGCATTAGGGATAGGATTATGTATTGGTTTTTGGTGTGTCAACAGGGCACTGATGATGATGCACTGCATCCAAAGTGCTCTATCACTTTAACAAATTGTTATTGTGGAAGTGCGGCCATTTTTCCTCGTCCTGCAATAGAGTTCACTACCGCCTGCCAGAATACCAACTTAGAACTTTGAATACATACATTTTTTTTCTAATAGCTTGAGAACTAACAGTGAAGGAACATTGAAATTTTGCCATATGATGTATCCCAATGATCCAAAACTGAAAAGACTTTATATTTTATGTTAATTGAATTAATAATGGCTATGTAGCGGGAATATGTTAAAAAAATGTTCCTAGCTGTTCAAATTTTTACTTTCTTGTACGAAATAAAGGAAGTATTGTAAGCAGGAAATTTTTGGTATCACATTTTACATATTTATCCCTTTTGATCCTCCTTGAACCCAGTTTGACTAATTTCGGTCTGAACATATCTACTTTTTACTAAAAAATGGAGAGTTTTAGAATGTTGAAATATCAAATTTGGGTTTTTTGCTTGTATCATCTACATGTACATCTCCTTTTTTATGTCTAAATCGACTATTTGGGATGCGGGTGTTCAGGGAACGACGAAAATATTAAATTGTACATTTCTCTGCATGTATTATATGCACATTAAATTTGTTTATCATTTAATGGTCTAAATATTATATTATGTTATTATTTGATCCAATGTATCAAGGAATTCATCTGGCGCCGAAATCAGATTTTTTAGTTATCGAGAGGATATCGAGCACACAAAAAAATGTCTTTTAAAAATAGATGAGCAAATGATTAAGTAAGAATTGTTTGAGTAATATAAATACGTTTTGCTATATATCTGAAGGATGATAACCAGTATAATTTTAAAATTCTAAGAAGTGTCGTAATCTAATTACACGAAATCATATATTGCATTCAATTTTAATTAAATTCCGATGGCTAATTTCCTCATAAAGAGTGGGTAGTTAAAACCAAAAGAGACAATAATGTTCTAAATTAAACATGGTCGGTATCGTTTTTAAAAGTTCGCAACTCTATATGCAAATACTGCATCAAACACCTAACGATGAAACACACACTGATAGACAGCATTAAACGAAAAAACTTTGATATGCCCCACGATATGACAGAACTGACATCAGCCAATAAATTCCATAAATATTAACATATCTAAAACATAAAAAAATTTAACAGGTAGGTCTACAGCACACTTATGCTGTCTATTATATTCTAATAGGCAAAGTACAGGTATGACAAAACCTCAGATGTCTAAGGAATATTTTCCATACTATTGTATATAAATAAAGTACAGTATCAAAGTTCACATGAAAATATGAATATATTACTCTAAACAGAGATCATCCCAATTACCTTAGATTTGGGACACAAACCAAATAAATAAAAATAAAATAAAAGCTTGTCTCATTGATTAAAAATTTGTTTTCCATTTTATCATGACAGACATGATCACTTATCAAGAAACGCTGATTACCTGCCTTAGAAATGCGCGTCAATTTCATTATAAAGATTTACTTAAACAGTAAGAATTTGCATTTGCTTTAATAACGGTGTTCTCAACATGTTCAATTAGTACCCAGATTTAAGTCACCTTATTAGTGGATTAGTTTATACGCGTGATTTAAAATAAATTAGAGAATCACTTTCAATATGTTTCACCCATTATTGTTATAAATAGGGAGAAAATAACATTTTTCAACGAAAATATGGACTTTCTTCATTTTTATTTAGGAGCAATTGTCTTCCAAGGAAAGTAGATATACATAACTGCCAATAAACACTATATTTCTGTAATAATAAAATATGCACAGCACGAACTATGTAAAAACCTACAGGACCTTTTCATTTTTAATTTCCACTCAATTTATAAATGTTCAGAGACAGTTATTTCCTTGGTTGAATACGTACTGTTTTCCATTTCTTTCTTTGAAACTGAATTTATGTGTTCACTGAGATTTATTGTGAGAAGACCAGCAATATTTCCCTCAGTTGAGGGTGTTTCTATTTCTTACTGGTAAAAAGCGATTTCAACCTCCAAGATAATCTGTTGGTTTTGTTGTTTCTTTAGGTGGACTGTAGCTAGCTCATTTATTCCCTCCAGAATTGGTTTTAATTCTGATATCTGTTATGGCTGGATAACGGTCGCTCTTCAATAAGGTTTTAATTAAAGACCAGATCCTATTTAAAAATATACTCCAGGCCATAGCTCTTTTAGGACAGATCACCATCTTCAGTGGAAAAACCACACGATATACAATAAATATAATATTTAAACAAAACTTTCTTAAAAACAGTGTTTAAACAATTTTTTCTTTGGGCATTAATGGAAAATATTTTAAAATTCCAAATATGAAGTTAATATGCATTTTAACCACTAATATGTCGTATAAACAAACCCACATTAAACCGAAGAATACATATAAAAAGTCAGGTTAATTTAAAAAAAAATAATGAATAATGAAATAAGTTAAAATGATCTTGAAGATCAATTTAAAAGAAAAAAAAACTATACAAAAACAACTTTGAATGTCCTAATTAAAAAAAATTATTAAAAGTTGCAATTTAAAACGGCCATATGTTTAAAAAATAACCGCACCAAATATGAGGTCATGCTCTGAAATATTTTTTTCCAATGTTGGACTGACCTTTTATCAATATCAATTTTAAGAAATTATTTACATACAGGATGAAAAATGTTGACTTCTATCAAACATTCTACAAAATACCTAGAGAGGAGTCATATGTATACCTCTCTTAATAACTTTGGTAGCTACCAGCAGTCACATACCAGCGGTTCAACCAAATACTAATCTTTAAATTTTGAATACGATCGTACAGGTAGTCTGTGACCCACAAACACCCACATAGTGAGTCCTTGTGAGCACCTTAGACCTCCAAGCAGCCATTTGCTGCATATTTACATCGCGGGCGAACGTTTCAAATGAACGCCCGCAATTGGAGCCTCACTGCTCAGTGAAACTCCAAGAGTTGCCTAATACCCGAATTAAACTATATCTCCCTATCATACCTATTTACATATAACCTATCATACCTATATATTATAAGTTCTTTTTTGTATTCAGAATTTTTCTTATTAGGTTTGAATCAGCTGTTTATGTGAATCCGAAGGCCAATCGAGCAATGAGTATTCCCCCACTAGCAGAACAGAAAATAAACAATTACATATAAACTAAAACTAGAGTTGAGTTTCGATTCCTGTGTAGGCAATAGGAATTTAGTGATAAAATCAATAAATAAAATTCTTAGTCTAGCCTAGGGAGAAAATTGTGATAACCTTCGCCTAACCCGTGTACAGTAGGCGTAGTGATGTGGGCGTTAATAAATACCATCAAATTGATAAATCTTGGAAATTCTAGTCTATAACATACATATCATAATTTGTTGAATAAATTCTGCATTATATGAGATAAGCAGCACAGGATCTCATCACACCATCAAAGAGAATCAAGATAAACTATGTTTTATGGCCTGACGTCAAAAGCTGAATCTCATTTATCAGTTCGCCTGGAGGGGATTAGGCCCTATATAATTAATGATATATGCAAGTAGAATCAGAGACTGGCAAGATATATCCACTATAACAATATATTTCAGGTCATAGCTCTTTCAGGACAGATCACCAAATAGCAAATTTTCCTAAAAACAGTTTTTAAGCAATTTTTTCTATGAGTATTAATTAAAAATCCAGATTTTGTATTTCACCCAATATGTATTTTAACCAGAAATATGGCGCACACAGAATCCCACATTAAACCTCATTAATCAAGTATCTAGCTGACTATTTGTGATGATTATAAGGAGGCATGGGATTTATCTGGAGGATTAGGATGGGTAGAATATTTATAAAAGTCTACCACGCAGGAGCTGAGTAAACTACGCAGATTTCCCTCGTCAAGTTTAACAATGGATAAATCTACATACTGGTAACACAAAACCACCGTGAATATTAATTGAATAAATACAAACGGCAATAAGAAATCTATCAGTCGTTTTTAATAACCTCAAGTCGGGAAGCGCCTCAAATGTAAACAAACAGGTCTGCCAATATCTCACCGAAAAGAAAAAACAATTACTAAAATATATCAGAATAAAACATATTAATTTTATTGAAAATTATTTACCTAGTACTGTAATTTATAATGAATCAGAATAGTTTTTATCTGAATCAATCAAATTTTAGTAGTCCAAGAACTTAAGACGGGGGGATGGTCACCAGAACATATTTGCATGGTTTATTATATAACAGCGTATTTTTTATATAACATGAGTAGAAGTGGAGGTTTGCTGAAGGCCGAAAACTAGTAAAACGCAAATATCTCTGTTAATAATCAAGATAATGAAAAAACGTAAATATATAAATAAATGTATGAAACATTACATTTGCAATAAGATTGGTTCTATACAATTTTTCGATCCGACGCATAATAACGGAGATAATTCAAATTTATGATAGTCCTCCGCTCTAACTCCCCCTTTCCTGTCCAAATTCCGATTTCAGCCTTTGACGAACATGACCTTTCTTTTTTCATAAATCGCGTATAAATCGAGCTTGGTAACGATTAAACGAAAATTGCGCCTGCTTGAATGGACCTCATTTTCGTCATCTCAAGTACCGATGGATATTTCAGGTCATTTTTCAAAAATCGCGTCATTATTACAACCTCAATAGCTGGTTTTCTCTGCCAATAAATGTCGGTAGTTAGTTGGTAAAACACAAGTAACGGTCTACTGAAGAATCATCAATGTTTAAACAAATGATATTCCTTCAAAATGACCTCAGTGTAAATAAATTGAATATATTAAAGAGATAAATCTAATTAAATTCATTAATTACCAATTTTACGTAAAAAGATTTTAAATGTTTTGCTGTAACGTTCAGTATAAATGTTTCTGGCATTCAATGAATCCTGCAAATAAGAGTCTTTGAAGGTAGAGTTTTTAATTGAGTTGATTTAAAGCTGTTTTTATTTAATGATCAGTCATTTTCCTTTGATTCGTCTATGTTGTTTATATAATTGCCTTAGGCTAAGATTTTAACCAAATGCAAATGGGTTGTTAAAATGTAAATATGTCCATTTCACTTAAGCCGCCGAGCAATTTCTGTTCTTTTTTTCCCCTGTTTCGGGTTTTTTCGAGCAGGTTCTGTTCGATATGTTAATTTATGCTTATCGCTGCTTTCCCTTACTCCCTATTTCAATAAATCGTTGAAATTGCTTTCCGAAGAAAATTTGTTTACACATTTCCATTCTATAATGCAAACATTAGTATTTATTAATTACTTCTAGCCACAGTATATTTCTGGGAATAAATATTATAGCTAGTCATTATTCCATTGATGCTTGACCAATTTATTTAAAATCCAAACCTATCTATTATCTAAAACGCTTTGTGATTGAAGTTTTTAATTTGTTTTATAACTCCGAAAACTATTCTTTTTTAAATGGACATGGTGAAAGGACTAAAAAAATGAAAAATTATTGATTATATTCTGCAATTATTTTATGATTCTTATATTTTCAATAGTTTTCTATATTTTTATGTTTTCTAGTTTTTTAATAGTATATTTTAATTAATGTATTAGACAATACAAAACCTACACGCATACATACGTTATATATGATTGAGCTAACTCGGTGCACTCTTTTCCATACACGTGCAATGACCACTTTTCCTTCGTTTCAGCAGATTTCCTTAAGAGAAATTAGCTATGAGGTCATACTTTCCTCATTTAACATTTTCGGAACATTTCCTCCAATGTCCATCGATCCTGCCCAGGAGATGACGAAAATAAAGTCCGTTCAAAATTATATATATAGAAATGTAAATGTATTTTTCTGTTAACGCTGTAGTGACACAATTTTTGTTGTATCGTTACCAAACTTGACATTTAATCGTTTTATGCAAAAAGGGAGGTCAAGTTCTTAAATTAGCAGAAATTGGATCAGTGAGGGGTGGGGTGTTTAGAAGGGTTGTTTGAAAATTCTAAATATCTCCTTTATTATACGTCGGATCGAAAAGTGAATAGGACCAATCTTATTGCAAATTTAATATTCTATTAATGTTTTTTCGTTATCTTGATTATTAACCAAGATATTTTCCTTTATCAGTTTTCAGCCTACATAAAACCCCCACTCCTACTCTCTTCATAACATGTTACATTATTCATAATGATTCAGCATATTATTTGAAGTCTAAATACTAAATATTACTCATAGATACTCATAGAACTTGTACGTGTTGAAATAAATACAAATACATGATGCACGTGGGAAATCTGCTTAGTTAACGCAGCCCCTGCGGGATGGACTTTTGATGCTTTTATTTGAGCTTGTCGATCGATGTCCTGAACTTCTTAAATATTTCTTAAAAAGAGTTTTACAATGGTTTGAAAATTACTAAATCCTCTTATGTGCTTTGTACCTGAGGTAGCAAAGGCCACGAGATGTTACTAACTGGAGCTAGGTAAAAATCCATAAAACCCTATTTTCTTCAACTCACTTTACTGTAACCCTATATGCTTAAAATTGTCTTAATCAACTTAGCAGTAAAAGCCCTTCTCCCCCCTGGGTGGGATGTGAACTGACCGCGGTAGGTTAGTTTCTCGAACCATTCATAGTTCATGAATACCATATAACCCTACCATAACTATGTTTCCGACCCTACTTTTAGGTCGTAATGTCTCGTTCACTGATTATGTCTATTCGACTATATTTTCAATACTCCATTCATTCATTATAAAGTAGTAGACAAATCCCTTTCCCCTTCTATCTACGATTAAGGTTTGTGAAAATTAGATTTCCCAAAGAGAGGTTTTCATAAGGAGATGGTGAAAACAGCACGACGGTTCCGATCTAAACTTTGGGAGTTCTCATAAAAGCTGATAGGATGGGCTGAATTAATTATCTAACTCAAGTTCTGGTTTGCTCCGAGATTTCCTAATTAGCTTATATTTGAATCTCGTTGCCAAATTTCAATACAAAGTTGGAAAACATGCAATTCACACAAGCAAATCGTGGTATTATATTTTACTAGAGTTCGTTTATAGTACATTACACAAAAGTAGTTTATAGTATAAATGACATTGCTGTGAATTTTCAGATAACTGAAATAGTTTAAATCTACATATTATTTTTTTTGGGGCTCAGGTTAGCCATGTGAGTTAAAGCGTTGACCTTAATCTCACATGGTAAACCTAGAGTGGCGAGTTCGATCCTTGCCTGGGCAACTGAAATTATTTAGTGACGAAATTCATTAAATAACATCCTAAATCCCACCCTGGCTAGAAAAGGGTGGTAACCTGTAGATAACCCGTCCCAATTAGCTGGAGTTGCAAAAAGTGGACGTTAATAAATAATAATAATACATATTATTTTAAGAATAAAAGTTCATTATTGCCAGTGAAAATTTACATCAATATGCTATTTCAGGTTGTCATAGACAACCAACCTATACTACTGCTAAACTTTTCGAAACCCATTAAGCCACATTTTTGAAGAAAAAGTAAGACTTGTTTGTGGTAAAACACAATCACTCATTATTTTTCCATAGGCTACAAAAGTGTGTAAGAACTGAAAAACAGAATACAAATGTGAATTTATAGGTTGAAGGACTGTCAATTTTTCGAACGTAAGGTTTGTAACATGTTTATGTTTTTTGGAGAAATTGTAACATAAACTGACATCACGAATGCAGAAATAAGATGTTTTGTGATCTTACGAACTAGAATTGTGTCTCTAGAAAGCACACGGTAAGAAATCCAAACCATATATACAAGTCGTATGTAATTGCTATCAGGACCAAGGTCACATGGTAAGGGAAACCTTCCTACTCTGGTGATAAGAGTGCTAATAAGATGTTTGGAGTAGTTTATTCATAACCATAATCATGGTCTGATGAGTTGCAACATGTGACTTCTTTAGGAAGATGCTTTTTTCGTATCGCTATACTTGCTGAAATCCTTGAGATTTTTCATGTTATAGTCCGTCACCCGGGGGCCGCGTTAACTAAGCAAATTTTCCACGTGAAAGTTTGCAAGAGATAAATTTACATTATGGCAACAGTTTACACCACCGTGAATATTAATTGAATAAAAAGGAACGGTAATGAGAAATTTTTCACTCGGGAATGAGAGGTTTTTTCACTGGCAGACTTGTATTTTTTTCTGTTACGGTAGTTGTGATTTTATATTTCGGTTATTTCTATTATTCTTTTTAAATCGCGTCATGGGTACGACCTCAATATCTGATTTCCCATAAGGGAAATCTGCTGAAAAAGCGGTTTCAAAGATATCTGTTTTTTTTTTTTTCCAACACATTGTCGTTGTGGAGTCTACATTTCTATTGCGATTTTATGGAATGGCCAAAGACATTTACCCTAGTCTAAATAAAATAAACTTAAAAACCAATATTAATTTCATTAGCAGAATCATGATTTTCTACTAGGGAGTATCTTACTCTAGCTCTAATACATTTTGAGAGCCAGGCAGAAGTTGCAAGAAATAGTCCATGAGAAAATTTCTTAATGAAACAACTGAGCTAGTCGTTAAAGTTAATGTGCCTTATCAAAAGGAGATAGAAGGACGCTTATCTATTTCACCCTGACTGTAATTGTGAGCAGACATGAAAGTTTCATATATCAAAATTATTTCCTCTTTTTTGTTATATTCATCAGATGGACCCGACCTTCATTGTTCAAAGATAAACTGCCGCCGTCCAGTAAGTTTTTATAGCCCTGATGGAGGCAAAGGACCCATTCGAAGCCCCCAATTGTTTTACCAATCAATCCACCCGCCTTTCAGCCTTTATGTCTTTGTAACGAGTTGGGATCAATTTACAAAATTCGGGAAGCCATGGACTTAATAGATAGATCATTACTTGTAATAATTACTCTAAATGTGTTGCAACTATCATTTAAGGGATTTCTTAATCACTCCTTACATTGTAATATTGAATACTCTGGAATATAATATACTAAAATAAAACTCCTGCCTATCAGGTATGGGACGGAAAAATTCAATTAAGTTTTAATTAGTTTACCCATCGACGGAATCTTTTTTTAATTCTTGGTCAGCGTCAATAATTCAGTGTTTCTTTTTTTGGAATACTTCTAAGCGGAAATTCAGTGGCTTCTGTAAATTGTTTCAATAGGATCATACTTTACCATGGACTCAATTGGAAAAATTGGGATCATTACCTTCAGAAAGGCGATACAGGTATATCTTCATATAGAGGGAAAGAAGAACCCGACAGTTGATACGGACAGAGAGGAAATTATTGCCATAGTTAAACCATGGGCATATGCTGTGATAGTAGATTGGTTACACTCATGATGCGATTTTCGAAAAATGTCTTCAAATGTCCACCGGAACTACCCAGGAGATGACGAAAGTGAGATCTGTGTTTCACTTAACACTCTAGCGGTCGCAAGTTTTGTTTAATCATTACCAAATTCGATATTTATACGTTTTATGTAAAACTAAATATCATGTTCGTTAATGGCTGAAATTAGACCAATGGAAAAAAGTATTTCCTTTTTTATACGTCAGATCGAAAAATTATATAGGACCAATCTTATTGCAAATGTAACGTCTTTTAAATGTGGCGTTATACACGTTTTTCTCTACCTTGAAGATTAACAGGGTATTCTATTTTTTTAATTAACAATAGGCAGTTGTATCTTAAACCTCTGTATATGAATCTTAAATACCAATACTTGAATTCATTGAAATTTTATTGTGTGAGACACATGGAAATACGTTGCGTGATGACATCGACAGTTAATATTTTTAAACTAGAAAATATTTATTTGAACTATACCATGTTTTACCTTTTCAAACTAAAGTTCATAGTCGTTAATGGCTGAAATTGAACCAGGAATATGGAAGAGATCATTAGTATGTCATGCAGTGGTCTTCAGTCGATTCCCACCTTTAAAAAGATGAAGGCAAATACAAGTTGAAAGTTCGCCCCAGCCTAGGGTACAGTTTGATAGTAGATTACTTCAGTATCAGCGCTGGTGCGGTAGGTAAAGGGAATACTGTGATCCCCTTAATCAGAAATAGTAAATGCTTTGTACCTAATAAATTTCGTCTATAGTTTATAAGCTGGCTCAAAGGCAATCTTTATAAAGGCCCCCTGTAAAGTTTAGTTGCCTTTTAAGAGAATGCCTGAATACAATTGAGACATTTTTGGCATTTTTATTAATAGAATGAATATTGTCGCCATACACTGGTTTATGCATAAGACATATATTCGTCAATATTTTCATTAACATTGGCTTTACTACAAATTTTGTTTAAAATTAAGTTTTAGGTTCTAAAACGTTCAACTTCGAGGCCATATGGAATTTATTAGTGTTCCTAATTAGCAAGCCTTAATACACAAAAGATGAAAAATGAAGATCAAGTTCGATAACAGCTAAAATGGGACCAGTGGGAGGGGATTTAGAAAATTCTTAATATCTCCGTTTTTATGCATCGGATCAAAAAATCTTTGAACATTTAATGTACTATAAATGTGGTTATGTACGAAGTTTCACTATCTTGATTATCCCTGACACCCAGTGATGTCATTTTAACAATAAGTTATTATATTATGAAGCACATTATTTGAAGCCTAAATACCAAATGTTCCTCTCATTGAAATTTTACATTTTGAGATAAATGCAAATACGTGACGCACGCGGGAAATGTACTTATTTATATCTGCTAATGCTTAACAGACTTTTGTATAACTCTTTAATTATCCCGCATACATTATTCAGGTGTGTTTAATATTTCTCTCTCGGAAAAGAAGCTGGAAACAAGGAATAAGTTTGGCTAAGTGTGTTTGACTTGGGTTGGTATTTGGGGGTTGGAAAATACATAGAGATACAGAGAGGGAGGGCGGATACCTAGGGTGGATATTGACTGGGATATGTTTCCTAGACTTGGATTATGAGAATCCGGAGGTTAGGTCAAGTGGGCCGGGAAGTGAGGGATATGAAATGAGGCCATCATATGGGCTCTAATGAAAGCGGTATTATGTATGTAGTTATTGACCTGCTCTCTGCCGGATAACAGAGTAGACTCTTGTCTATCTGATCAACTAGTTCTCTCTATCTCTCTCTCTCTCTCTCTCTCTCTCTCTCTCTCTCTCTCTCTCTCTCTCTCTCTCTCTCTCTCTCTCTCTCTCCCTCTCTCCCCTCTCATATTGGTGGATCTTTAGAAGTCTTCTTTTACTTTTTCTCTCTTATATCAAGAATGCCAACAATTTGTGAGGTTCGCCCCATTTATTAGATTAGAGAACTGATAATCCTACCTTCATAAGAATAATACATAGAAAAGGAAAAGTCCGTCACGCAGGGGCTTCGTAAACTAAGCAGATTTCCCATGTGGAGTTTTACAATAGAGAAATCTGCATACTGGCAACACAACACCACCGTGATTAAATACAAACGGTAATGAGAAATCTTTCAGTTAATTAAAATAAATTCCCAACTGAAACGGCTTCTGAATTGCAAGAATAATTTATATTTTAATAACTCAAATTTTAGTAGTCCAAGAACTAAAGAAGGGGGGGGGGGCGGATTAACAAAACTTATTTGCATAAATCTCACAAAGTAACAAAGGTAAGGTAAGGTCAGAAACGAGAGGTAAGGTTAGAAGAAGCTTCCACCTGAGCCGAGCAGTTACGGAAACGGTGGACCTAATCCGAACTATACCCGACCACAGACTTCATAAAAATGCAAATATCTCGGTTAATATTCAAGATAGAGAATAAATGTATATAACAATATGTATAGTAAATTTGATTTGCAATAAGGTTGGTTCTATACAATGTATCGATCCGATGCATAATAACGGAGATATTTTGAAGTTTCGAAAATCCCCCGTCTAAACCCTCCCTCCCTCTAGTTCGATTTAACTATTAAATATCCAGTTTCGTAACGATCAAACAAAAATTGCGACCGTTAGAGCATTAACAGACGAATATATATACATATATATGTATATATATATATATATATATATTTGTATATCTATATATAATTTTGAACGGACCACATTTTCATCATCTCCTGGGCAGGATCGATGGATATTTGAAGAAAGTTTTTGAAAATCGCGTCATGATTACGACCTCAATAGCTGATTTCCCCTAAGGGAAATCTGCTAACAAGTGTTTCGGTAGCCTCAAATACTTAGGGACTTCTCCAAAAAATAATAAAAAAATA
Organism: Riptortus pedestris; assembly: GCA_019009955.1. Taxonomy (NCBI): domain Eukaryota; kingdom Metazoa; phylum Arthropoda; class Insecta; order Hemiptera; family Alydidae; genus Riptortus; species Riptortus pedestris. The sequence goes on from CM032230.1 coordinate 42,935,431, forward strand.
ATGGCCTCATTACAAAGAATTATCAATTTCATTAGACTATTTTATTCCCAAGCCTCTATATTCTTTCCAGATCTGCCGTCTGCATTGTCTTATTCAAGAATGAACTTAAAGCTTACATAAAAAGATAATAATTCGGACTCATTAATTTCGGATAACATTTTAGCAGATTTGCTACAAGGGAATCAGCTAATGAGGTCGTACTCATGGCACGATATTCGAAAAATGTCTTCAAATGTCCATCGATCCTATGGCCTCAATTTTTGTTTGATCGTAACCAAACTCATATTTAAGCGTTTTATGCAACAGAAGATCAAGTTAAAAACGGTTAAACCAATGTTATGAAGGACGTTAAAGGCTAAATATCAGATATTTTTTTCATTGAAATTTTAAGTTTTGAGATGGGGGGGGGGGCGGATGGACAGACCGTATTTGCATAAATCTGACAAAGTAACGAAGGTTAGGTAAGGTTATAAAGGACAGGATAGGTTAGAAGCTTCCGCCAGAGCCGAGCACGGCCGAACCTACCCGAACAACACCCGACCACAGACTTCATAAAAATGCAAATATCTCGGTTAATATTCAAGATAGAGAAAATGTGTACATAACAATATTTACATTAAATTTAATTTGCAATAAGATTGGTTCTATACAATTTTTCGATCCGATGCATAATAAAGGAGATATTTCGAATTTTCGAAAATCCCCCTCTAAACCCCCCCCCCTCCCTCTGAGTTCAGCCATTCACAAACTTGATCTGTCCTATTACATAAAATGGGCAAATATCGAGTTTCCTAACGCACAAACCAAAATTGCGACCGCTAGAGCGTTAACAGACAAATATATATACATATATATATATATATATATATATATATATATATATATATATATATATATATATATATATATATATATATATATATATACAATATATATATATATATATATATATATATATATATATAATTTTGAACGGACCTCATTTTCGTCATCTCGTGGGTAGGATCGATGGACATTTGAAGAAAGTTTTCGAATCTGGCGTCATGAGTGCGACCTCAATAGCTGAGTTCCCTTAAGGGCTAAAATGTATTATACAGAGATGAGTGAGAAATGAGTGGGGTAGGTGAGGTTTAACGTTTGTTGTAAATGAGTGTTGTCTTCAAACAATATTGTATATGGTAACATCAGGGTTATGAAAATAATATAAATGAAAATGTAAGTATCGACGGGAGAAAGAAAAAGAAAGAAAGAAAGAAAAAAAAAAAATAAAATTATTACACACTACTCTTCACTTCTTTCCTACATTAGCAGGGTGTATACAGTTTAATTTTATATATTATTATTTTTTTTTTGGTTTCCCTTTCCCCTTTGTATATTTTCATTTTTTTTATTTATTCATTGCTTTGTTTTTCTCTTTTCCTTATAGTCTAATTATACTTCTGCTATGAAAAATCTGCATTCATTAGCCCAAGGTATTTCATAATACTTTCTAAAATAATTCGGGAAAGCATTATAGAGTGTATATCTGACTTATAATCAGAGTAATAAAGTAATACAAATAAATAATCATTCATATAAGGTTATATAAATCAATGAGGTTCCATCAATATTTATCTCATTCACTAAAAAGGATTGACCTATACTGTGCGAAGTCATTTTATTATTCGATGAATTATTGGGTGTCGACTTTCTAATCTTGAAATATGTAGATGATATACATATAATGAAAAGGTCAGTGAAAATGTAAAAATGGCTGTACCGGAACGGCTACTGCTTAAATATTTAGTGCCACATTGATCTTAAGAGGATTGCATGCATCTGAGGTCCCTGAACCCAGACAGACGAATACAAACACAATCGAAGAAGAAGGGAAGCCACAGACTTCATTCAAGTAAGTACACCATTGGAGAGCTGGCTGATAAATATATGGAGATATCAAGAAGATCTCGTTGCTTGAAATAAAGTTGTACTTTTTATAATTGATTCCGACAGATATTAAGGAGAGTATTAGACTTAAAAGGTAAGGAAATGAATTGAATGAGAATTCGAAGCCAGTAGATGACTATCTATATTCAGCCGACCTGTCTCCCGTTTCTTTTGTATTTAAAAACGAGTTTTAGTGCTTCATTTGAGACAGTGTGCTTCCGTGTCTATGTTTATGCGTGTTCCAATTCGTGCTCTGATTTTAGCAGATCTCCCTTAAGGAAAATCAGCTATAGAGGTCGTACTCAAGATGCGATTTTCGAAAAATGTCCATCGATCCTACCAAGGAGATGACGAAAATGAGGTCCGTTCAAAACTATATATATATATATATATATATATATATATATATATATATATATATCCAATCATTTTATATAATAGAATAGGTTGTTAATAGATGAAAACAGTGGGGGGGGGGAGGAATTTCGAAATATCTCCGTTACTATAAAACTAAAAGTTGTCTAGTACAGATCTTATTGCAAATGTAATGCTTGATAACCGTTGTTATGTACATTTTGGCTATATTTTGCATATTTACCGAGATATTTGCATTTTTTAAATTTCCGGCCTCTTGTAAACCCACGCTCCTACTCATGCCATATTAACAATAAGCTGTTATTTTAGGAAACACATTATGTGAAGCCTAAATAGCAAATATTTTTTTCATTGAACTTTTAAGTATTAGTCTCTTTGAACTTTTACCTTTTGAAATAAATCCAAATAAGTGACTCACGTTGAAAATTTGCTTAGTTATGGCAGCCCCTGCGTGACTGATTTTTTTTAAAAATGAGTTTAAGTGCTCCAGTTGAGACAGTGCTTCCGTGTCCATGTTTATGCGTGTACCAATTCGTGCTCCGATTTTAATATTTAGAGCCAAATCAACTGATTCGCGAATATCCCAGTAATGAAGAAGATAATTGATAGATGGTTAAGTAACAGTTATTAACATCGGGTTGGGAGCCAATGGAACTCTTTGGCTTCACAACCAATGGAAGGCCAATGCTCTACCACCGGCTTAGGTGGAAAGTCACGTGGCTTGCTTGGCGCATACCCAGCCATATTGTGATGGTTTTTCAAACCAAAGATTATTCAAATGTCTATTCTATGGCGAGTGAGTACTTGAAGGAAACGGATAGAAGTCCCAGGTAACGGCACAGCTTGATAAAATGTAGAGTCCAATCTTTAGGCCCCACTGGGTATTGGGGGCTGACCCAATTGGAGGAAGATTCTGACCTTAAAGTTAGTCCCGTTATTATTTTGCGGATAAAATGATACAAACTGTGACTGCCAAAAATATCTATATTTCTTAATCAGAAATGTTTGATTATGTAATTTGTCCTAATTTCATGACGAATGTATTTTTTGTTCAATGATTTGGCCCACAGAGAGGGAGTTTATTTCCTACATGTCCCGTACAATATAGTACATTACAAGTATTTGTAGATTAATGGCGAATAGCTTATTTACAATTTTTTTTAAAGATATATATGAATAATTAAATGTAACTCTAGTATATAAATAAGAATATTATTATAAAAAACTTCAAATGATGAAAAAGTGAAAATAGAATATTTAAAAATAGTATAGTAAAATAGTATAATATTAATTTACCCATAATAGTTACTCCAGTAACTTATTGGCATCTGATATAACAATTATGAAAATTTCCTGAGCTGCTTTACTGCACTTATAGAATAACTTTTTTGACGAAAAATGGTGTAAAAAAGTTATTTACATAATAATAGTAAATTTTTTATAGAAATAAAAAATATTTGTCGAATCCTATGATTTGTTTTATATATTCTTCATATTTTATGGTTACGACACCAACAAAAAACATTTTTTTTTTGTGCAAACTTAATTGAAACTGCCCTACATGTTTCGAGTCTTACTTGCCACCTCTTCAGGAGCTATCCCTTTTCAAAATAACAAAATATATATAAAAATTAATTACGTTAATTTGTCAAATCCCTTAATAAATCATTTGCTAGATATTGTATTGATAGTTGCCTACATCTATGATGTATTTATTAAATCTGATTATAGATTGCTACTTACATTTCGTTTCCTTCTTACATTCGTTGCTACTGTCCTCACTGAGGAGGTAATTGATACTGAGGTTCCCAAAGTAGGTTAAGTCAGCTGAGCTTTACACGTCTATCTTTAACTCGATTACTTCGCCTCATAATTAAAAATCGATTAATTTAAGATAAAATGTTATAGAATATATGATTCAGGTATTTAATTTCTGTGTTTTTTTTTGTTTACTGCCCTTTTTCTATTTTTTTTATTATGCGAATAATGATTTGTTAATATACAAAATATCTCCGCTATTGTGAGTCTGATCTAAAAATGTTACAGAACCAATCTTAAACTTTTGGTGCTATACGAATGTTGTCCTATAACTATTTTGCTGAGTCATTCGCACTTTCCTTTTTTCAGCCTTCAGTAAATCCCTCCCCAACTTCTAATCATCGGGGTTTTATTTTAGAATAGAGAATATATGGTAATATGATTATTAGTGAGCCATTCCATCCAGTGGGGAGTCTCCTTAGTTTACGCAGCCCCTGCGTGACGAACCTTTTCCATCTACCCATTTACTTTAATGGCCTATCAGATCAAATCTTTCGCTTAAGGGAAACCAGCTATTGAGGTCATACTAATGACGTGAGTTTCGAAACATTTCTTCAAATGTCCATCAATCCTACTCAGGAGATGATGGAAATAAGGTCCGTTATAAATATGTCTGTTAACACTCGAGCGGTCGTAATTTTTGTCTGATGGTTACTAAAATCGAGATTTACTCGTTTTATGCAAAAAGAAAGATCAAGTTCGTTAATGGCTGAAATTGGACGGACCAGTGGGAGGTGTGGAGTCAAGAGGGGGGGATCTTCGTAAATTCGAAATATTTCCGTTACGTTCGGATCGAAAAATTGTATAGAATCAATCTTATTGCAAATTATATTTACTATAAAATTGTTATATACATTTATTCTCTATATTGAATACGAACCGAAACATTTGCATTTCGGTTTTGATCATGAGATTCGGGCGAAAGTTAGTTCGGCCATTTCCGCAACTTTCGGCTTTCGTGAAATTTGTTTAAAGAGTGGTGCGAGCTTCTACTTTGTGAGGTACCTATATGCAATTATTCATTATACAAAACAGTTCTAGATTCCCTAAATAGTTTACATTAAAGTTAACATGTTATATTCATATATATTGTAGTAATTGTGTTTCTTTCCGCTGAAGAATATGTGTATATATCTGTTCGGCTCTGAGTAGTTGGCAGACCTGTTTGTTTACAATTCAGAAGCCGTTTCCGTTTGGATCTTATTAAAATTAACTGAAAGATTTCTCATTACCGTTTGTATTTAATGACGGTGGCGTTAAGTGTTACCAGTATTCAGATTTCTCTATTGTAAAACATCACGTGAGAAATCTGCTTAGCTCACGCAGCCCCTGCCTGACGGAAGTTTTATTACTTGACGATCAACAACACAAATTTATATACATTTCATCTTCATATTTCCCTTGTTCTAATGTGATTTCCCAGATGATACATTTTTTTCTTTATCTCCTTCTGAACTATTCGTTTCCTTTTAAATGCCCCACACTTGAGTTTGGAAGAGGTATTAGTCGTTCAACCTCAGACTAAAATCTACAGACTAGAAAATGAATGAAACTTATTAACCAGACTATATTAAGCTAATTAAGTTCTCATGCAGAAACCAACTTAAGACTTTGAAATAATGACCGTATTGTTTCAGGAAGTAAGTTTGTAAGCGAAGGGACAGGTGTGAATGGTTGATGAGAGAGTGGCCTACCGCGGCTATGAAATCCATCCATCTTTGTCGTCGTCAAGTAGAAGCTGTTTCATTATTTCGTCTGGACTAGCTCAATCTCTGTCAACTAGTCTACCCCACTAAATCTAGCTTTCAGGAAATATATCTTTCTGATGACATTTCTTTTAATACACCGCAATGACAGTTAGAGGGGAAATAAATATATATTAATAATTAAATGGACTAATTACGATTGTAATAAATTATTCTGTTTTAATGAATTTTAACATCAAATTAGGTCAGAAAGGACATTTCGAGGTAGGTCCACTTAATGTTGCCCTACACAGCAGATTGTTTTGTTTAATAAGCTATTACGTTCTTGTGAATTGATTGTTGACAAGTTCCTTTAAATGAACTTAACCATGAACGAGTGACTGAAATGAATAAGATTCTACCTCTGTATTCAAAACCCCCAGGAATAAATACATAAGTAAACGAATACATGACGCCTCATTAAAAACTCAGCAAACCAACAAGCTCCAGAAGTTGTTGCAAAACTAAATATTTTGAAGAACATTCACAACACACACACACACACACACACACACACACACACACACACACACACACACACACACACACACACACACACACACACACACACACACACACACACACACACACACACACACACACAAACGTACTCATAGCCATATACAAAACATCTACACCTTTATCTATAAGTGTGTGTGTATATATATATATATATATATATATATATATATATAAAAAAGGGAAAGGAGTCATCAATTTTAGAGAATGGAAGCCTAGCAATCAATTGGTGTCTAAGAAGAAGGGTCTTTCCTGTTCAGAGTGGTCGGCGGCTATTAAAATGCATGTCAACCTGATTCCTGTGCACTCAATCCCTGGTAGGAACCTAGGATCAACCCGCTGCCGCAATTGCAGTGAGATTGAAACCCTACCTCATGATGCGCAGCAGCCGTCACCATAAAGTAAGATCAGACATAGCCCAATTAATAAAAAAGGTACACCAAAGATTGGGAAGTCTATGAAGAAGCTACATGCAAGTCGTCTGATGGATCGCCGAAACGGGCAGATCAAAAGACTCGAAAACGAAGGAGTCATCCTAGATGCCACAGTAAGGTTCGAAACCAATATCAACCAGTCTACAGAAGTAGAGGAGGAAACGAGAAGGATTTATGAACCTTGCTGTGGGTACTTCAAGAAAAAATACTCAATTGAATTATGGAGTTTCAAAGGCTTTCTGCACCTATGAGGTGCAATATCCCAAAGGACAGCCGAAATTTTAAAAGAACTGGGATTATCCACAAACGACCTCCAGAATTTATCTACAGTCGTTATCAAGAAAACGAGAATTATAAATTATCATTTATATAAATAAAGTCACGATGCAAAGCTTCACTCCTTTCCATATGGCCCATTAAAATTTAATACAAATTTCTTGTCTTAAAAAATATTTAAAAAAAAGAGATCCTTTTTTTAGCATTACCCAGTTGGGCAGATTAGGATGCTGTCCCTTATGGGAACCCACCAGAGGGAGGGCAGCTTGTTTTATTTTGTTTTATATATAGTTATTACTTCAATGGTTAGGGTCACCAACCACAACTTTTTTTTTCAACCCTGGCTTTATTAAAACGACAAATTAATCAAAATATCATATAATAAAAAATAGAAAAAAAGATGTTATTAGAAACTAAAATTAAAATTAGTTAGTTGTACGAATTAAATACCTTAATAATATATTCTGAAGCACTTTATCTTCAAATTCAATAATTGATTTTAAATTATGATGCAAAATAATCGATTTTAAGGTTTTGAAATTATCGATTGAGTCAACTGATATAACCTGCTTTGCGAATCACATTTTCAACTATCTCCCTAGTGCGGAAGGTTCGTTTCAATGAGTTTAAATGGATAACTGTAAGTAAACAGCATGTAGTTAAATAAAAAAAAAATTATATTATTATTTTTAACAGTTATAAATGCTTTATTATCTTTGGGGTATTATAAATTGATGGTTATTATTTCCAGTATCGGAAAGCCTCCTAAAGAAGTGGTACATGGGCGACGAAACATGCAGGACAATTTTGATATCCTTTACGGCACCTGTTCTAATAAGCCTTAAATGCACACAGCGCCCGTTAATTTCTTTCTTTTCACTTTTAAAAAAAATATTTTGAACATATATTTATAGCAACTGGATAACATTTATTTATTTAGGAAAAAATAAATAAAATGATTCAGAGCCTTTTAATGCCCTTGTAATGAAAGTTGTGGTTCCTATGAAGAAGGATTACCGCTGAACTTTTAACTTTAGAAGAATTTATGGAGTTCTAACCGCTTTTACAACCTCAGCTAAAAGGGGTTTTCAAATTTTCATAAATACTTAAGTAATACTTGGGACCTGTTCTTGTAGAGAGTTCTGGAAAACATGACTTTGCTGAATATAGATTTTTAACGCAACGAAACTTTGTTGACTCGTTTTGGAAAACTTTCTTCATGGGTTAATTTGATAAGTCAGTTTAAATTTATCAAAGCATTTATGTGTCTCAAGGAATCATTGTAAAAGAAAACTCGGCGCGGTTTTTATTCACATTGCAAGAAATAGCTTTCTGAGTATACTTGTTCACATCAGAAAAAAAAGAACATAATCTTAGTTAAACTGATGCCCGTTTTTTAGAACTTTTATATTTATTAGACAATGATTTCATATTTTAGCAAATTTCCCTAAAGGAAAATCAGCTATTGAGGTCGTACTCATGACGCGATTTTCGGAAAATTTCTTCAAATTTCCATCGATCCTACCCAGGAGACGCTCTAGAAGTCGCAATTTTGGTATGATCGTTACGAAATTCGATATTAAATCTTTTTATGTAAAATGAAAAATCAAGTTCGTTAATGGGTGAAATCGGACCAGTGGGGGAAGGGGTTTAGAGGGGTATTTTCGAAAATTCGAAATATCTCCGTTACTTTACTTTGGATCGAACGATTGTACAGAACAAATCTTATTGCAAATTAAATTTACTTTACATATTGTTATATATACATTTATTGCCTATCTGGAATATTAATCGAGATATTTGCATTTTTCAGTTTTCAGCCTTCAGCAAACCCTACTTCTACTCATGTTACATACACAATATTTATGTAATAAATCACATTATCCGAAGCTTAAATACCAGATATTGTTTTCAAAAGACCCTTATTATACGAGATACATGCAAATATGTTTTGGTGACCCCCCACCCCCGTCTTAAGTTCTTGGACTACTAAAATTTGAAGGATTGAGATAAAAATTATCCTGATTTATTATAAATTACAGTACTAGATATAGTAATTAGATTTCAATAAAATTAATATGTTATATTCTGATATATTTCATTAATTCTTTTGCCCTCCGATAGGAGCTTGGCAGACCACTCTGTTTACTTTCAGGCGCTTCCAGCCGGAAGGTTTCTTATTATTATTTGTATTTATTCACTTAATATTGCTGTTGTGTTAGCAGTATGTAGATTTATCTATTGTTAAACTTCACGAGAGAAATCTGCTTCGTTTATGTCCTGCGTGACGGACTTTTTATATTTAGGAGGTGTATACTTTTAGCCCTCATAATTAAAAAAATAATAAAATATGAAATGAATCTGAAAATCGTTCAGGATCTATTAATTGGTCTTTTTTTATTTATCTTCACTTCTAAAACCATTATTATTATTATTTTGCAATAGATGCAGTCAGTATATATTTAACATTTATACAAAGGCGACTTCTGCAAAATGGAGGAAAGTATGTTGAATACTTACCTGCTCGTGTTAGATTTAGACTATGGCTCATATTGTTGATGTTCGTTAAAGGTATCCTTTTTTTTTTTTTAATTTATTATCTTTTAATAATTCCCAATTTTTTCCATGTGAAATTTTGTCTTTTTCGTTGAATTATGTGTTATGTGAGTGAATTTTGAGAATAATTTACAGCGGGATAGTTTTCAGCTTACAGTAATGAAGTTAAAACCTCTTTGTTCTGCTAATTCAATGTCTAGGGTACAGTGAACAACCTGGACTTGAAAATCCTACTCTCTTCTGTTAGTCTATAGTTTTACGTAATTATACCTATATTTAGATGTTTAACAAAAATCCCATCTGCAAAGACATTCAACTGATTTTAGAAGAATTGCACAACAAAAATGTTCATGTACAATTCTTATGGATACCAGGACATGGTGGTATTGACGGAAACATAAAAGCTGACGCCTTAGCAGCCAAAGCCCTTAGGTAAGGGCACACTACTGACAGAAGTTCCGACATCAGACGCCATCAATAATGCAAAAAAAAAACTGGCTCTTGATGAATGGGCTTGGCAATGGCATGAGCTGCGTGACAATAAGCTCCGCACTGTTAAAAGTAGTGTGATATCCTGGAATACTTCAACTAGTTCTACAAGGAAGAACGGAGTATTAATATGTCGCCTCAGAATTGGCCACACAAGGCTCACGCACCAGCACCCGATGAAAAGGAAGAACCACCCATATTGCACTGCTTGTGGAGTAGAGCTGACATTTGCACACTTACTTACCGAGTGTAGAAGGTATGAGGACATCAGAAAGTCCCTTGGTATGTCAGAAGTACTTTCTGAAATACAAGGGGACGATAGCCACTCAATTAAAAAACTGAATAAATTCTTAACAATTACCGGCCTAAATAAAGAAATATAAATATCAGTTCAACATATTGGCACACAAGACAGTAAGATAAATATATATACATAAAATGGATTTCAAAAAGATACTTCTGTATATTTGGTATTTGTCGACATGATCGGGGATAGAAAAAAATAGGAGAGACTCATCATAGGCGAGGCTGAAGGAGGGACAGCCGGAATCTCATTGAAAAGGATAACCGAAGGAAAGGATGGATAACGAATTTGGACCTCTGACCACCTAGGCACAAATAACCCTCGAGAGTTCAGTGCCTAATGTTAATAAAAATAAATAAATAAATAAGTCACATTTCATACTATTATACTGGTATAGGCAACTAATTATTTTTACTTTTATAATTACAGTTTTCATAGAAAAATCACAGTAACTTGAAAAAGAACCAAGCACACAATAGACTTTTAGATGTTAAGAAATACCTAAATTCGTTGGATTTGGATGAGAGCCAAAAGAGGCAACAAAGGTTGAACATCCTAATTAACATTTACTGACATTTCAAAAGCAGAGCAGATTTCCCAAAAGGTTAGATGAAAATAGGCCTTTCATATTCTAAATGCTACTTTAATCTTATCTCCTTCTCAAATTCACTTTCAAATGTCAGGAAAGTAATAATCAAAAAAATAAATTTATAAATTAATATTAGCATATTTCCCTAAAAAGAAAGCAGCTATTCATGATTTACTCTTGAAGTGATTAAAAAAAAATTAAAATATTTATCTATCCTACTTAAAAAAATGTATACATGTTTAGCATGTATTGATATATGTTTGTTTGATGCCCTAGCGGCCAAAATATTAGAATCTTCGTTGACAAATTCGATATTTAAACGTTCCACGTAAAATGAAGACTCAAAAGTTTGTTAATGACTGGGATCAGACCTGGAGAAGAGGCAAAATAAGTATTTCCGTTGTGGCATCAATAAGTATAATCTATATTTTTTATTCATGAGCGTATCGACTTAAATCAGCTGTCTTGACCCGCCATACTTTGTAAGCCATTCTCTGAGTGTCACGGCTAGAGGAAAGTCCATTGGTTACGATTCAGATGTAGTTCTTATAGTTAGTTACCTCTTAGTATTCTTTTCTGCTGATGAGACGAAATTGTTTGAGAAATAAACACGATTTTAATAATCATAGCAGTTTTCCATTTTTTTTTACCTTCTGCCATCGATTGGTTAAGTTGTTACATATTTATTCCAATATTTTCTTGAACCTTGGAGTTAATTTTATTTTTCAGATTTTAGTGAAGCCCCACTCCTAGTCTTTAGATTTTCACTTTAAGCTAGATCACTAAAGACCTCAACTAATTATGATATTCAATAGATGGGTATAAAAAACACTTTCTAACTTGGTACCTTAATTGTTTTAACGCCCTGATTTATTTAAAAAATACAAAGGGATTTCAAGCAAGAATAATTTAAATTTCAATAACGTTTTTATGAATTTAACAAGTTTTTAAGCCTCGAAGACCATCACTCTATTAAGACGTATTTCTTCGTTTTCCCCCATTTTATTTAAGAGTTAGAGAAAGCAATTTTCTCACTCGGATTAAGCCATTCAAGTTGTGGTTTCCTTCCACAAGTTGATAGTCATTTAAGTTTCTCAAAAGTTCTAGGTCTGAAGAACTTTAGAAAGAGCTTATTAATTTAGTTGAAAACTCTTTTACATTGCATGTTAACTTAATTACATAATTTAAAATCTTAGAGACAGGCTAATCTAAAATGCTAACACTAGTTACTCCTGACAAAATGACCAGAGATTAAATTAAGAAGCAATTATCAAGTGCTTACATTTCCTTTTTTCATAGTTCTATTCGTTTAACTGTATACTATCTCATTCAGTTTGTACTCCATAGAACATTGAAATTCCCGTTTTAATATACGAAAGTTTACATAATATGGCAAATAAAGACAAACAAAAAAAAGTAAAATTTGGGAACGAACAAGATTAAGTTGTAAGGGTGGAAATTCCAAGAAACCGTGTGTCTGTATATTAAAAAAGTTGATTTATCAATTAAGAAAATGTAAAAAAAAAACTCGGAAGACATAAAAATGCTTGTTTTATTCAAGTTATTTTATAACCATGAGGTGCCAATAGCAAAATGATGAGGTCAGAAACGTTTTATTGAATTAGTTTGTGGATAGGGAATGATGGAAGACGGGAAATGAACCCCTCCCCCCACTCCTTCGATAATGACCATAAGTAACTTCCAAGATCATAAGATTCTAACTAAACGTTCTTAAAATGGAGCAAAATTGGCAATGGATTCTTTCATTTACTGAAAAGTAATACGTAACATCATAAGTAAACTGAAAGTTCCTACATTAGTTAATAACATTTGATTAACTAAGAATAGATGTAAGAATTTCCAGATGGCAAATAAATCAAAATTAAGATGTAGGTTAAATTATAAATGGACATAGCAATATAAATGAGGATATAAAACTATTTATAATTTATATAAGCTCAATTTAAATACATAATTTAGGTTCTTATCAAAAATAGCAGTTGTAGATATTACCAGGCGATGATATCCTGGTTGCTTTTTACCTAAAAAACTTATGAAACAAACAAACTTTAGTTTACTACAAATTTTTAATATGGTAAGTAGATATGACTAAAGTGCAAAACAAATTGGAAAACTATAACATAACATGAACCAGTTGAAAAATTCCAGAATCTGCATTACTGTAATAATAGTAATACAAGAAGACTTCTTTCCCTTTACGACAATAAATTATTTATTAACGTCCACTTTTTGTAACTAAGGCTAATTGGGACGGGTTATCTCCAGGTTACCATCCTTTTCTAGCCAAGGTGGGAATAAGGATTTTATTTAGTGAATTCCGTCACTAAATAAATTCCTATTGCCCAGGGGAGTATCGAACTCGCCACTCGCCACCATTTGAGATTAAGGTCAACGCTGTAACTCACGTGGCCAGTCTGAGCCCCAAACAACTGTTTTTTTTTAATGAAACGTAAATATATAAAAACTTATGTAAAAATAAATGTATAAATAATTCACCAAACACCTAAATCAAGTAAATCGCCTCCTTTAGAATGTAATTAAATGGTGGAATTGTCTACTAATTGCCCAAATGAGTTTTGTGAATAAAATAAATTATATTTTATTATTGTACAAATTACAATCACCCAGAAAGATTACAAAAGGATATATAATTGCAAGACTGGAGGATTATTTTATTTTGTACCACAATGAGTTGTAAAAAAAATTGCTGCAACAATTTAAAATTGAACGCTATTTTAATAGTTGATTTACTTGTTCCAGAAATTATTGCATACCCAAATGCTTTGCTATCTAAAAGTGACTCTGTTGAAAATGCAACTTACATTCTAAGTAAATAGTTTGTTATGGTTAGTAAAAAATATAGCTTATTGAAGGTATATGATAGAATAGAAATTTGTTCCAATGAAGCATCAAGAAAGAAATATCTACAGCATGCATCCGTTCTTAGCATCTTCCTGTGTATGTCTTTTCTCAAAGCAGACATTTAAGGGTGGAATATATAACTCACTTCTCCTTCTAGACAGAAATTCTTATCTGGAGCTGTTTTATGTTAATTTTCCCGGAGTTAAGACTAGGCAATTGCTTAAAACTTTGCCTCTGGCTCGGAGCAACTTATTTTGGGGAGGGTCGAAGTTTGTATTGTACTTGTTGAGTGCTACATGTCACAATGAGTCCTCTGCTTCAGATTAGTAATCTTCGAGGAGTAACCTGAAGCCATTGCACTCTTGGTTTCTTGGTTAATTGCAAAAGGGGGCAACACATCGCATTCGGAAATTTCTCTACTTCTTCCAGAAAATCTGAGCTTGGCGATTTGAACCATGACTGGTTGTAGTCATGTTTCTGTCCTTTATAGTTTGAACACACAGATATCGTCTTCAGACGATCACCGTCCTACCTCGTAGATGACAAAAATCAGATCCGTTCAAACTTATCCATCTATATTATACGTTTTTCTAAGCATTCCTTGTTAAACTTAAGGCCAACAAGGAATGCAATTGGAGCAGGAAGATTAGCTTTCAAAAACATCTTTTTTATCACGTCATTTTCGGTTTGCCGTAATCAAAGTGTTAGCTGAGCTATTTTTAGTTTTTCCTTTTCAGTCTTCAATAGACGACAGTAATACTCAACTTAAGCTAAAGTATAACTTAATTTCAACTATTGTTTACATAGGCTATTCACTAAGGGAGAAATGGATAGTGGAATGTGTGAGTTGACGTCATCCGTGTGATATTCCAGGAGGGTATATTTTACCCAGCTTTTCTAAGTTATCCGTCAGTCTTTTCGATTGCCTACAATACAAGGATCGCTAATTTAACAGCCAATAACGTACTTTTATGGAGTCCTAAGAACTAAGAAGGCTTGATTAATTTTTTTTATTTTATTTTTACTTTTTATCCCTCTCTTCCCGCCGCTGTACCTTAGGGCAGCCCTATGCCAGCGGTTCATCCAATTTCTAATCTTTAAATTTTGAATACGATCGTACAGGTAGTCTGTGACCCACAACCACCCACATAGTGAGTCCTTGTGAGCACCTTAGACCTCCAAGCAGCCATTTGCTGCATACGCACTATGAATCATAAGTGATCAGAGATAATTCACGAGTTGTAGAGATATATAAAAGAACATAAAACTGCGAACTTGAGTAAAAAAAAACACACATTTTGCCACACACGTTTGCGTATGACAATGCATTTCCGTGAACTAGGAAGCCCCAATGTGAATACGTCGTTTCAGATCAAACGCTATGGGATAGACCTTTTTTCATCTTTTTGACAATTTCAGCGTAAAAGAAGTTTAATTGGTCTGCAGCCTTTCCACGATTATATTAATCGATTTAAATTGCTTTGGATTTTCATTAAAAGCAACATTGGTTTTTGCATTTAACGAACGTTGTATACGAATTGAAAATTACCCAAAGAAATAACGACATATGAAACCCTAAGGTCGAGTAATAATTAATTAGACTTAGAGGTTATTCAGCGACTGTTACAAACTAACGAAACTGCGCAGGGTTTACGGTCTTTCATTTGAAGGCTCACAAGGAAGCTTACAATTAGAGAGAACAAGGGCTTTAATAAAACTTGGTTTTATATTCTGCTAGAAATAAAAATAACAAGCGTAATAAATGAATCGTCGCCCTGTTGTGCCAAAGAGACTTTCATCTGTGTTTGAAGCATCGCTTGGACGTTTTAATTCCGTCCCCTCGGCACTACAGTAATGCAATTACTTTGAAGATATTGTCCTCAATTAAAACTTTAACGTGCCGTAGCTGCATAATGGTTGATAATTGTAAGCTCACAAACTTTCGTCTCGTCGAGCGACTCGAGAAAAATATTTGCGAACATAAGCATCCAAACGGCACAGTATGCAGTAATAACTGCATTTTATTGGACTGACATTTTACGTTGGAACTCCAATGAGTAAGAATAAAACAATTAAGAAAGTAACAACTTATCTTAGTTGCTTTCAGAAAGCAAAGTATCCATTATTATTACTACTAGCCGTGTTACAAGTGGCCGATGGGAAGAAATAGAAATGGCTTCCCCTGGATATATAAAGATTGTTTACAAATAATCATCCGGTCATATTCACCAATAACACAAATGCCTTGTAACATGGACAGTAAAAGGTTAGTCATATTTATATTTTGTGCATGAAACGTGGAATTTCTATTGGACAAATATTGACGAATTTATTATCGTTCTTGGGATCAAAGAAAACCTCCCGTTAAAATGAAGAAGAATTATATTAACTCAGCAGCCGGAAAAACACATAATAGCACTTCGTTCTGGAATTCAGTTGTATTCCGATAAAAGAAGCTATGCGGTGTAAAGTATGAAAGTATGAGGAGTACATGATCAAATCGCTCTTATTAACAATAACCATTGCCTTAAGACATGTACAAATAATATCCCATTTTTTTCCAGCTTATTCATGAAACACGAATAAAGTCTGGATTCTGGAAGGTGGAAGTAAAATTTCATAATCCATAAATCTAAATAACGATTTGGACCAAAATCGTTATTCTAAACACAATTTCTTCTTTATATTTAGTCGATAAAACCATTGCTAACAAATATATAGATGAATATGTATTTTCATGCCGAAGTATACCGCTCTCCTAGCGAAAATGTTGGATTCTCATATAGCGTATGCTGAATCGCAAATGTAAAAAAAAAAACGAAACAAAAATATCATCAGAGCCCTTTTAGCTATTGAGGTTGTACTTGTGGTACGGTTTTTGGAAAATTTCCTTAAAATGTCCGTCGATCCTACACAGGAGATGATGGAAATGAAAGCCGTTCTAAATTATATATATATATATATATATATATATATATATATATATATATATATATATATATATATATATGTACTAGCTATGGTACCGCGCTTCGCCTGGGAAAAAAATCATTTGAGGCTGAATGATGAGTGTATTATTTTGGGTATGTGTATGACTACAATTCCCGTCTGAGCGTACTGTTTTCCCGTAAAGGTCAGGTAGGTGGCTTGTAGAATAGAAATTTTAGTTTTCAAGAATAAATGGAAAGAAGTTTACTGTGTTAACTTATTTCCTGTGAAATGTTGAAATTATTGGAATTGCAATCTGCTCAAATTTACTATTATGTATATAAGTAAGCTCGCAATGTGTACTCGGATTGGTTGACAGGAACTACGTACATTATAGATAATATTTAGTTATAATAAATGCTATCCATGATTATGATTTGCATTATTCAAGGTGTGTCAAACAATGGAGCTGGATTGATTAGGGACTTATTCATATTGATTTGATTGAACATAAATTTATTATTAAGGGCTATAGTCCTCCCATATGGGCTGCCAACCATACTGTGGGGTCGCCGGTTAAAATCCTCCAAAATCCGTCCACCATTTGAAAACCTTGCCTTTGGTCACCCAACTACTTCTGTCTGGGCCTTTCACGCAACCTTGCTCCACCTGTTGCACGCTGGAAAACATTTCCGGGCAGTCCACGGGAATATATCGTTTTGATGGGTTCAAATAAGCAAAACCCGAGCCTTCTTAGCTGCACACACATTTTAAGTTTGCCATACAACAAATCGGACAACAAATAATTGGTGAGGCCGACTGCCATCTTGATGCCGTATATTCTGTGTTACGGCTCTGTAACAAGGTGAAGGTCAAAAGATATTCTTGAGCACCTCAAAATTGCGATATATATGTGGCGTTGTTTTTAATATATTTATTAGCAGATTTCCCTTAGGGGAAATCAGCTATTGAGGTAATTGAGACAATTTGTTGATAAGTTAATCCAATCTTTGTATTTACGCCAGAAACAAGTTCTATTTCTACCCGTCAGTGACTGTTTCCAGAAACACGGCTAGTATATATATGTATACTTTCCTGTTATCGCTCTACCGGCCTCAGTTTTAGCAGATTTCCCTTAGGGGAAATCAGCTATTGAGGTTGTACTCATGACGGAATTTTCGAAATTTTTCTTCAATTGTCCATCGATCCTACCTAGTAGTTGACGAAAATGCGGTCCGTTCAAAACTGTATATATACATATATCTATATATATATAAAATTGTAACCTCTGTCTGTACATTGATTTTTTTTGCGAAATTTCACGATAACTTTTCGTTTCACATGTCATAGACACCATAACTGCATTTTGTTTCTTTCGTGTATGTTTGTTTGTTTGTTTGTTTGTTTGTTTGTTACCTTTTCACGCATAAACGGCTGAACCGAATTTTATGAAACTTGGTATGTATATTACTACTAACCCAACTTAGACTTTAGGCTATATTAATTTTCTCTGAGGCGAACAGGAGTGGGGGTTATAAGGGAAGCCTGAAATTAAAAATAGCGATATTTCGTTTTCTATTGGTTTTTCGGCAAATATGCACATAAAAAAAGTTGTTTATTTTGTTATTTAGAGTAACTTTTGTTATATACACTTTTGTCGTATACCGAAGTTTAAATGCGTTATACGCTAAAAATTATAGCGGGAGTCAACAATATTATTTGCCAAAAAAGACTCAACCGAACTAATTAAAACTTGGTATGTGTATTAGCAGTGAAGCCTTCATTATAATAAGCCATACCAACATTTCTATGGACGGGCAGGAGTGGGGGTTGTAGGGAAAGCCTGAAATTAAAAATAGCGATATTTCGCTTCCTATTGGTTTTTTTGCAAATATAAACATAACAAAAGTTGTTTATTTTGTTATTTGGAGTAACTTTTGTTATATACACTTTTGTCGTATACCGAAGTTTAAATGCGTTATACGCTAAAAATTATAGCGGGAGTCAACAATATTATTTGCCAAAAAAGACTCAACCGAACTAATTAAAACTTGGTATGTGTATTAGCAGTGAAGCCTTCATTATAATAAGCCATACCAACATTTCTATGGACGGGCAGGAGTGGGGGTTGTAGGGGAAGCCTGAAATTAAAAATAGCGATATTTCGCTTCCTATTGGTTTTTCCGCAAATATAAACATAACAAAAGTTGTTTATTTTGTTATTTGGAGTAACTTTTGTTATATACACTTTTGTCGTATACCTAAGTATAAATGGGTTATACGTTAAACTTTAGCGGGAGCCAACAATTTTATTGGGCACTAACGGCTGAACCGAACTTAACAAAGCTCGGTATGTTAATTAGCATTAATTCTTCCATGGTTATAAGTTATATTAAAATGTTTAGGTTCGAACGGGAGGGGGGTTATAAGGGAGGCCTGAAATAAAAATTCACCATATTTACATGTATAAGAGACGGGAAATATAAAAATATCGAAGACAGTGAAGCCTTATCGAACAAATATTCTATTATTAGCAAATCCACGGCAACGACGGGTATCAATCCTAAACACTGGGACGGGTGAATGTCAAAATATTGTGCAAAGTAAAGCCTTGCCAAAAAAATACCATCACCGTTCAGCCTCAAATGAATTCCCGGGCGAAGCCGGGTATCTGAGCTAGTATAGATATATATTTGTCTGTTACTGCTCTAGCGGTCGCAATTTTTGTTTGGTCGTTACTAAACTCGATATTTAGTCGTTTCATGTAAAAAGAAAGAACAAGTACTTTAACGGCTGAAATCGGACCAGTGGGGGGGGGGTTAAGAGGGGAGGATTTTCGAAAATTCGAAATATCTCCGTTACTATACGTCGCATCGAAGAATTATACAGAATCAATCTTATTGCAAATTAAATTTACTATAAATATTCCTATATACATTTATTCTCTATCTTGAATATTAACCGAGATATTTGCATTATTATTAAATCTGGGCGACTAACGGACGAGAGTGGCTTTCCCGCCTAAAGGTAGTTCGGCCGTTTCCTTGACTGCTCGGCTCTCGTGAAATTTCTCTTTTGTAAAACTTTACGTGGGAAATCTGGTAAGTTTACGCAGCCCGTGCGTGACAGCCGTTTTTTAAGCTAGGTTTTTTTTTCTTTGGTATAGGCTATAAATGAAAATTTAAATGATTTATGCATTATTTAACGCCCGTGGTATTAACGTAATCGGTTTTATATATGTAGGATTGATTACATTGATATGAGTTACTTACTTGCGATTAATTAAAATAGAAGTATCGTAGGAATTTGGCACAGAAATGTGTTACTAAGTGGAAATTGTTTTATTTTGGGGACGAGCTACACTGAGATTAAATCGGCAACAGCCAGTTAAAACAGATTAATAACCAGACGAGATGAAAATATAATAAAATATTTTATAATGTTGAAGAGAAGTGGATTAAAGACTAAAAGAGAAGAGACTCTACACTGAATAATAATTGAATAGTAGAAATGAAATCGGAAATAAGAGCAAGGAAGTGGTTGCTCGGGACGGAGAGAGAAAATTATTCCCTTGTCACTTCTCATCCACTCTCTCCTTCATTCTATTCCCAAATAAACATTTGTTCATCTCCTGTGTCAAAATACACTTGGTTCTCTTATTTAATTTTATTTTTTGATTAATTTCGTTGTAATTTTCTGAAATGATAAAAATCCGCCAACTTTTATATTAAATTTGTAATATAATATTTGTTATATAGGTTTCAAAAATACATAGTCTTTTTTGTATCTTTTACATAGGTTTGTTCTAGTAGCATTGTTAAAGGATTACTAAGATTTCTGTAGAAGAGAACGCAAAACAAGGTATTCAGGTTATCAACTTTTCTAACCTTTTAGCAGATTTCCTTTAGGGGAAATCAGCTATTGAGGTTGCACTCATGTCGGAATTTTTCTTCAAATGTCCATCGATCCTACCTAGTAGTTGACGAAAATGAGGTCCGTTCAAAACTATATATACATATATCTATATATATATTTATACATCTATATATTTGTCTGTTACCGCCCTAGCGGTCAAAATTTTTGATTGGTCGTTACTAAACTCGATATTTAGTCGTTTCATGTAAAAAGAAAGAACAAGTTCGATAACGGCTGAAATCGGACAAGTGGGGGGGGAGAGAGGAGGATTTTCGAAAATTCGAAATATCTCCGTTACTATACGTCGCATCGAAGAATTATACAGAATCACTCTTATTACAAATTAAATTTACTATAAATTCTCTATCTTGAATATTAACCGAGATATTTGCATTTTTATTAAATCTGGGCGACTAACGGACGAGAGTGGTTTTCCCGCCTAAAGGTAGGTCGGTTCTCTTTTGTAAAACTTCGCGTGGGAAATCTGGTAAGTTTACGCAGCCCCTGCGTGACGGACTTTTTTTTTTATATTAAGGAGCTAAGCGAATTTCTCTTTAAAACTGCTTTTGCTTAGACTGGATTTGCAATTAGTTTTACAAGCGGGCTTGGATGACGTAGCTGCACAAGGGGGGAGGAGGTTCGCTTCGTTTTATTCTCCAATCGATTGACATATTCCACAGGGAATTTAATTAATTCATCTGTTCCAGGCACAGTGCTCACAATGCACATGAGCTCAAAACACGATAATTTGGTCCAAAAATAATATCCAAAACAAACGCTTTGATACTCTAGTAAAGGGGTAGTTTTTTTGAAGAATGAAAATGACTGTCGTAATTATCTAGAATAACTCGAAAGTAATTTTTGACAACAGATTTAGCAGTCTCATAGCTGATTACCACGAAGGTTAGATAAATAAGTTGTCTGGAAGGACCATCCAAGGAAACAAGTAAACTCTTACTTAAAGTTGAAATACCAGGACTTTGGTTTATGAGGGACTCAAATGTAAACCAAAATTGTGTAAACTTCTCACAGAAAGAAAAGAAAGTGTGAGCGGAAACTTTAGATGATGAAGCAGATGGAGAGCTTTGATTAAAAGGAATATTGCAGATTTAGCGAAAGAAAGGGATTATTGTTCTAACATTTTAATAGCTAAGAAGTTGAGAATCGGGCCTTCTCTACTAAATTCATTGTTCATTGTTTAATTCAGTTTTAGACAAGTTCAAAATTAGAAGGTACCTGTTTGAATCCACAAACAAATACTGCTGATTGCTTGCACTGTAGTATACGAACATGGGTATATTGCTGAAGAGAGCAATAAGGTTTATATTCAATAAAAAGTCGAGAACTTGTTAAAAAAAAAACAGTGTAATACATAACCATGACACAAGATAGAAGAATATGCTTCAAATCCAAAATCAGAAACATAAATATTTCAAGGAAATAGTGTCAATTTCAGAGTAAAACTCTTCCACATGCAACCTCCCTTTTTTAAAAAAAAGTCCGTCACGCAGGGGCTGCGTAAACTAAGCAGAATAATATTTATAGTAAATTTAATTTGCAATAAGATTGTTTCTATACAATATTTCGATCCGATGCATAATAACGGAGATATTTCGAATTTTTGAAAATCCCTCCCTCTAAACCCCCCCTCCCACTGGTCCGATTTCAGCCGTTAACGAACTTGATCTTCCTTTTTACATAAAACGATTAAATACCGAGTTTGGTGACGATTAAACAAAAATTGCGACCGCTAGAGTGTTAACAGACTAATATATATATATATATATATATATATATATATATTAGTCTGTTAACACAATCGCGTCATGAGTACGACCTCAATAGCTGATTTCCCTTAAGGGAAATCTTTTTATAGAAATAATTTACTATCAGGTATATTATCTATTTAAGGTGGAGACAAGTTTCTCATCATTTATAATGCTTGTCATCCTTTAATAAATCTAAGATTAATAACAAGGCATTTCAGAAAATTGAAAATACATAATATATTATGTACTTATAGTGTTAATTAAGATTAAAATGCATTTATTATATACAATTATTACGTTGATAGTTTTTATAAAATGTAGACATTGAATTTCAGACAATTTTTATAACGCTTTTATGGTATACGTTTTCTATTTAGTAATATGTAAAGAAATTATTAATAACTTCGTTATAGAAAACAAAAAAATATACTATATACCCTATTGTGTTTAACATTTAATGAAAATAAATAAATTTCATTTCATGTTGTACTAAAAGCCATTAGAATTTCACTACATTAAGTTTTTTCATTATGGTTGGATTTTAAACGATTACTTGATGATAGAGAATACAGAGATTAGAAACAAAAAATAAAAAAGAGAATTTTTTGCGAAGGAAGGCTGCAAAATTGCTAGCAGAAATTAATAAACCTTTAAAATAGTTTGGAGAACAAATCAACTGAACATCGTTCATCTTTTGGGAACTTAAATCGTGTAATAGAAAAATAAAACGTAAGAAACCAGAAGTAAAGAGCAAGTAAGTTCGTAGAACTTCTGAAGTTTTTAATTATTGTAAAATACGGCCTAGGAGCAGAATGAAAGATAACCTCTAATAGGACATTGAGAAATGCACAGGAAAAAGAAGAAAAACTCTTTATAGGATGTGTTGTGAATGCTTTGACAAGACGATAAGAAAAGAAAACATTACGTCGAGAAGAAGAATTGAAAATAAATTAAATTGAATGAATGGGCCTATAAGTGACAAAGTGCTTTAATTGGACAAGAATGAATGAGCCATCACTGAACGGATGACAAGAAAAACTCTATTGGTGTGTTTCTGAGGTGTTTTTTCTCTTCTTTGTCTACCTATGCCCTTAATCTGACTCACTGCGCATCAGATACTACATAATTTATGATCATTTTAGCAGATTTCCCTTAAACCAGCTATTGAGGTTGAACACATGACGCGATTTTCGAAATAGTTCTTCAAATATCCATCGATCCTACCCTGGAGATGACGAAAATAAGGTCCGATCAAATAAAGATGAAGATAAAATTTGTTAATGGTCGTAATTGATTCTCTAAACATGGGAGTGGAGATTCAGAGAGTTAAATAAAAACAAAATTGAAATATTTCCGTTATTTTGGGTATGATTAAAAAATGTTACATAATCAATCTTCTTATCAATTAATGAGCTACGATTCTTGCTCTATAAACATCTTCTTTAATTTGAATATTAAGCGATTTATTTTTGATTATCGCAGATATCCCTCGGGGGAAATCAGCAAATGAAAAATTTCATCAAAAGTCCATCGATCCGTTCAAAATTTTGATTAAATATATATATATATTTGTCTGTAAACCCTCTAGTGGTCTCAATTTTCTCTGGCTCTTTATCAAAATACGATATTTAAACGTTTTATGTAAAACTAAAGATCAAGTTCGTTAATAGCTGAAATCGGAACAGTGGGTGGGGGTGGGGGTTTAGATGGAGGAAATTTCGAGGAATTTTAATATCTTCGTTCTTATGCATCGGACCAAAAACATGTATAGAACCAATCTTATTTTCAAATGTAATTTTCCATAAATGTTGTTATGTATTTGTTTCCACTGTCATGATTATTAACCAAGATATTTGAATTTTTTAGTTCTCGGCCTTCAGCAAATTCTCACTCCTACTCATGTCATATTAACAAGTAGTTGTTGTATTAGGAAGAACTTTATTTAAAGTCTAAATACCAAATATTGTTCTCATTGAACTTTTACGCTTTGAGATAAATTCAAATATGTGGCGCACCTGAGAAATCTTGTTAGTTAACGCAGCCCTTAAACGACTTTTTTAAATGTTTATTCTTCTAACATAAATGATGACATACGATTTTAAAAATGAAAGTAAAACCTATGTGTGATGGCTAACTTAAGTCATTGGTGCATTATTCAAGTGAAAATATTGTATTTTGTTGTGTGTTTTAATTGTATCTGGGATACGTATATTTTAGAACTATGCGCAGAAAATCTTGTTTCTTTACGTAACTGTTGCGCAACTACCTTTATTATCTATTTATGCCTCGGATTCACTCCTACCGCCTATGTGACCTGCACCATTAGTAACCACAAAGCGTTGACTGTTGCTTACAAACGTATTGACATTATTCCCTTTCCAGTGTCACACATGTCGACATGAAATGCTACCTAGGTATTCCTAGTGGCTCTTAAGCGGCCCTTACACGGTCATTAATAATGACATTACTTTATCAGAATGACATTAATACTGATCGTGTAACGTCGACAAAGTTGGAATGACGAGGGGGAATGATGCGAATCCGGATTTTCTGATCTCGGCACATCATTACTGTAAACGGGAGGGGATAGTGTCATTAATAATGATAGTGTAAGGTGTGCAGCATCATTACTCAGTCTACCACACGAAATTGCGAAGACAACATGTCGGCTCCGGAGAGTGATTGTGTAGAAACCAGTGATGTTTTGCAATATTTTATATCAATGTACGAAGAATTACCAGCATTATGGAATCCTTCAGATTCAAATTATAAAAATAAAAGGAATGCCGCACTCGTGAAACTGCTGTCAGTCTACGAAAAATGCAAACCTAGAGCCACGATATCTGACGTCAGACGTAAAATTAATACTCTCAGATGTAACTACCGAAAAGAGTTAAAAAAAAGTCCGTCACGCAATCAGAAATAATTACCTCCTCACTATTATAAGTCTCTTAGAAGTAGGAGTAGGGGTTCACTTAGAATTGATTTATTGTGAGAATTGTTAAAATAAATTCAGTCAAGGGAAAAACTGAAAAATACTTCTGCATTCCAGAATTCGACTTCCTTCTACACAGTTCACACTAATCTATCTCAGGTATCGTATAATGAAGTATCGCATTTCTTCTAATTTTGAACCCAAGATTCTTATAAGTTCTTCGTAGTTTAATGGCATGAGTTACAATGAAAAAAAAAAACATTTTTTTCCCGTAAACTTTATCCATATTATCTCTGGTATATGCTGGATGGTAGAGGAACAAATGTATAAGGATCAATAAGAAGGCCAAGTCCTCTACTGGTTTTTAATATTATGCAGAGTGCACTTTCGGAGTCAACGCTCCATCCTCAGTGCCTGCTGACAAACACAACCACGAGTTAATTTGACATTCATAGCACGGCACAAAAGCAAAATAAACAACAGTCATTAAACCAGACACAAAATTTGACTAGTTTTAAGATTTTCCATTGTTATACTCATTATTTTGTGTCTGGTTTTATGACTGTTGTTTATTTTGCTTTTGTGCCATGCTATGAATGTTAAATTAACTCGTGGTTGTGTTTGTCAGCAAACACTGAGTATGGAGCGTTGACTCCGAAAGTGCACTCTGCATAATATTAAAAACCAGTAGAGGACATGGCCTTCTTATTGATCCTTTATCCATATTGTTGCCCAACGTGTTTCGTGGCTTAACTACCATCTCATCAGGGGCAATTCCTTTTCAAAAAATAATAACATTAATTTAAAAAAAAAGTCCAATGATAATTCTTTGTTAGATACTGCATTAGTAAGTGCCTACTCGTATGGTATATTTTTTAATGCACGGGGTAAAAAGAATAATTATCGCTTCAAAATTAAAAGGGTGCACTACATTTTAAACTAATAATAAAATAAATAATGAACATATAAGACACTTTCTGTAATAAACGATGAGAAAATCAAAAGCAAAGTTCATTAATTCAGTCCGTTAGCCTTGGAAACATGTGCACACACAATTCGTCAGATACACACTGAAAGGGGAGTCTATTGTCTGGTTACCAGCGGTGTAGCTCCGTAGATTTATGCTAATATACAATTCCTTTATTTTTTAGCAGATTTCCCCCAAGGGAAATCAGCTATTGAGGTTGTACTCATGACGGAATTTTCGAAATTTTTCTTCAAATGCCCATCGATCCTACCTAGTAGATGACGAAAATGAGGTCCGTTCAAAACTGTATATTTATATCTATCTATCTATCTATATATATATATATATATATTTGTCTGTTACCGCTCTAGCGGACGCAATTTTTGTTTGATCGTACCAAACTCGATATTTAGTCGTTTTATGTAAAAAGAAAGATCAAGTTCGTCAATGGCTGAAATCGGACCAGTGGGAGGAGAGGATTTTCTAAAATTCGAAATATTTCCGTTACTATACGTCGGATCGAAAAATTGTATAGAATCAAACTCATTGCAAATTAAATTTATTGTAAATATTGTTATATACATTTATTCTCTATCTTGAATATTAACCGAGAAATTTGCATTTTTATGAATTCGGGGCGGATGACGGAAGAGTTTCCCGCCAAAAGCTAGGTCGGCCGTTTTCTTAACTGTTCGGCTCTCATGAAATTTCTCTATTGTAAAATTTCACGTGGGAAATCTGCTTAGTTTACGCAGCCCCTGCGTGACGGACTTTTTATTTTCTGGCAACACTGACTCCCTCTGTCGGGTGGACAACCGTTAGGGAAGGTTGCACCTGTGACAATTAACTGCTGCCGCATATTTATTAAATGTAAATATTGATTGCTGCTTACATTTCTGAAGTGCCCATCCTCTCTTACTTTCGTTGCGATAGTCCTTTCCACGTCGCCCTTAGTAATGATATTCCCGAAACGAGTTGTCAGCTGACTAAAGATCGATTATTTGCACGCAAACTTGAACTCGATTATTTTGGGTCATGCTTAAAATCGATTATTTTAAGACAAAATGTTATAGAATATATGATAGAGGTATTTAATTTCTGATTAACTGTTGTTGTTTTTTTTCTATTTTTTATTATGTGAATCCTCTCTTTTATTTTTCGTTTAGTATTATTTCATTCTTTATCACTTATTTGAACTTTTTCAAAATTGAAGGTGTGTTTCTCGGAATTCTATTTTCATTATTGTCAATGTTTTTTACATGTTGCTTTAACCTTTTATTCATCAGTTGCAAAGAATTCAACAATATAAGTCCCATTGCAGGTGTTACAGCTTACTTCGTATATATTATATTTAGTTTTTGATTCTATTACTTCATCTTTAATTGTACTAAAATATTTTTGGATTTTGTTGTTATATTTCCAGGCTATATTAGATATCACATCACAAATTAGTCTCAGTTTTCTAGATGTTTTAATTGTTTTTTTACTATTTTGCAATAAAAGGTGAGCATTAAGTTTATTATTATTACTGATCTCTTTGTGTTTTATTAACGCTACTAAATTTCTTATAGAGGTTTATTTAAGCTGTTGGCAATCTGAATAAAGTTTGCGCTGAAAAAATGTTTTTTATTGGTGACCCTTGCTATTAAACTATGAAGGACATATAAGAACCGTTTTGAAAATATTCCTACGGCATTCAGTCAAATCGCCCCATTTCGTTGTCAAACAACGACTTTATACATAATTTATTTCATTAACCTTGACCAAACGCCGGAAAAGTAAGTTATACAATCCAAAGCTTTATGTGGTTCATATTGGGACTGAAGTTTGGAGGCAATTTGCTGCAGTAAATACTGTTAAAGTGTTGCCAAACGAGTTCAGTCTGCTTCTGACATGTGAATTATATCCTGTTCAAACCTCTAGAATTCTGTTTCAACTCCATAATTTCGTGCTTTTTGTTCCTGCCAATCATTTCTGGACTTTAGCGGGAATAATCAAAACCTTTCTCTTAAGCGAATCGATTTTGTTGCGCACATAAGATAATTTGATCCTAAGTATGACGATTCAGTACACTTACTACAATGCAATGGTTAACTTATAACAAAGAGAATGGCTAACAGAAGTAATCTTCCTCTAAATTATAGAAGATAAATTATTCATAAAAGCATTTAAGCACATATTTTCAGATTTGCACTTATGGTTAATGCATAAGTAAGGATAAGCACTGACTGCCCTCAGTCCGTACTGTAATAAGTCCGTCACGCAGGGGCTACGCTAACTAAACAGATTCCCCACATGCGCCACGTACTTGCATTTATCTCAAAACGTTCAATGAGAACAATAATTGGTATTTAGGCTTTAAATAAACACATTTATTTGACATATTTATTTTTTTAGCTGGTGGTGAGAGTGAAGAATGAGGTTAATCAGATACACTTTTTTGGAGGCTTCCCACAATTCATTTCTTAAATAAAAGTCCGTCACGCAGGGGCTGCGTAAACTAAGCAGATTTCCCACGTGAAGTTTTACAATAGAGAAATCTGCCTAATAACAACTGTAGTAGTAAGAAACCTCTAAACCTAAAACATTATTTAGGGCGTAATAACCCAGTAGTTTCTAGCCCCAAAAACAGTTAACCTAACCTCTAAACCTATTCACGAGGGACGAATAGTTATGCAAACGGCCGCCAGAGCTCTCGGCGGAAAGTCCGAACATAGCCTACTGGTGACCACACGCAGAATACAAATGCAAATATCTCGGTTAATATTTAAGATACAGAATAAATGTATAGAACAATATTTATAGCAAATTTAATTTGCAATAAAATTGATTCTATACAAGTTTTCGATCCGACGCATAATAACGGAGATATTTCGAATTTTCAAAAATCCCCCCTCTAAACCCCTCCTCCCACTGGTCCGATTTCAGCCATTAACGAACTTGATCTTTCTTTTTACATAAAACGATTAAATTCCGAGTTTGGTAAAGGTCAAACAAAAATTGCGACCGCTAGATCGTTAACAGACAAATATATATATAAATATATATATATATATATATATATATATATATATATATAAATATATATAATTTTGAACGGACCTAATTTGCGGCATTTCCAGGGTAAGATCTATGGACAGTTGAAGAAATTTTTGAAAATCGCTTCATGAGTACGAACTCACTAGCAGATTTCCCTGAGGGGAAATCTGCTAAAAACGCTTAGCGCTTATTTTATTGAGTGCATCGGCAATGTTCAGCCCGGCAGCAACTTTATAGGCACGCCCTACGCTCTGGCGCTCTGAGGATAGGAATTAAATTCCCGAAAGTGCTAAGCGTTTTTAAGAAATAAATTGCAAGGAGCCACAAAAAAAGTGTTTCTGGTTAACTTGGTTTATATAAAGTGCTTCATAATATGTCAGCTTATTGTTAATATGACATGAGTGGGGGTTTACATAAGGCTGAAAACTATAAAATGCAAATATCTCGGTTAATAATCAAGATAGCGAAAAATCGTACATAACAAAATTTATAGAAAATTACATTTGCAATAAGATGGGTTCTATACAATTTTTCGATTGTAAAAATAACGGATATATTAAGAATTTTCGAAATTCACCCATCTAAACTCCACCTCCCACTGGTCCAATTTCAGCCTTTAACGAACTTGTTCTTTATTTTTACATAAAACCTTAAGATATCCAGTTTGGCAAAAGTTACGACCACTAGAGCATTAACAGACGCACACACGCAAATATATATACACACCATTTAGAACGGACCTCATTTTCGTCATTTCCTAGGTAGGATCGATGGACGTTTGTGGAAATGTTTAGAAAATAGCGTCATAAGCATGACCTCAATAGCTGATTTCCCCTAAGGGAAATTTTCTAAAAATAGATTATTTTTAAGCTGCTCCTACGCAACAAATTTACTATCTATTAGTGACAATAAAAGTCGAAATTGTTCACCTATTTATAAATAGAGAAGAAATACTGAGGGGGTTCAGTATGAGTTGAATATTTTTCTATATTGACAGTAACGCAGACTGTTTATTGATATGGGTTTGTGTAAGAGGAAGGGATGGTAATTGAGAAGAGGAGAGGGATGGATAGTCAAAGTTGGTCAGGGCACGGCAGAAAAACTACTCCAGCCCTGATTGGTTTAGGCCGCCATACACCTGTGACTACCTACCTCCTGATATTCAGACTCGATAATTGAATATCATCCCTGATATTGCCCTCTCGGTGACCCTTCGCATCTGTCGGCCATGAACAAATATTTGACAAGTTTCAACAAAAAAAAAAAAATGGTACCCCCGCCTTGCAGAGGACTTGCGGGCTCTGCCCGGAAAAGTCCGTCAATCAGGGACTGCGTTAACTGAGCAAATTTCACGCGTGCGTCTCGTATTTGCATTTATCTCAAAAAGTGTCCAATGAGAACGATATGTGGTAATTAGACTTTAAGTAAAGTGTTCCATAAAATAACAGCTTATTGTAAATAGGCATGAGTAAGAGGGAGGGTTTACCGAAGGCCGAAAACTAAAATATTCAAATATCTCCGTTAATAATCAGCATAATAAAAAAAAGGCATCACGCAAGGGCTGCGTAAACTAAGCAGATTTCCTGCGCGAAGCTTAACAATAGATCTATATGCATACCACGGAAAGCATCTGAAATGTAAACAAACAGTTCTGCCAACATCTTGCCAGAAAGAATAGTTATTTATTATACAAGTGACGAAAGTAGATAATTTCACAACTCGAGTGAAACGTTTACCCACATGAGGGAAGCGAGTATGGTAATTTCACGAGAGTTGTAAATTCTACTTCTGTCACGAGTGTAATATTAACTTTTTTCTGTAATCGTGTACCTAATACATGATCAGATATAACCCAAATATGAACAAAATTAGGATGTTGTGAAGATTATAGTATGTTGTTGGTAGGTTATAAGCATGGTTGTGAAAGGTTATAAGCATAGTTATAGTTATTATGAAGTAGTGCAGTTATAAACAAGTGCAGGTTATAAAACAAGGAAGGAAATTATTATTATATTTAAATTTTAAAATATATTGATTATTTCCACCAATAATTCATTCACATTTCAATTTATTTTGTTAAAATAAATTCTTACAATGTTAAGAAACATTTAAAAGCATTTAATTTCTAACTTCAAATTATTTTTTAATTTATACTTATTACTAATTAAGAAGGCAATTCACTTTCTTCACTCTATTGCAAAATGTTTCACTTTCTTCACTCATTTCTGGTTAGTAATGTTACCATTATTCAACGATTACAGAAAAATAATTACTGTAATATATCTGAATATAACGTATTAATTTGATTGAAAACTATTTGCTGTATGTAGTACTGTGATTTATAATGAGTCAGAATAATTTTTATCTCAATCAATCAAATTTAAGCAGTCCAAAAGTTAAAGAAGGGGGGCCACCTGAACATATTTGCGTGAATATCGTATAATAAATGTCTCTTGAAAACAATATTTGGTATTTAAGCTTCAAATAATGTGGTTTATTACATAACCGAGTATTGTTTATATAACATGAGTAGAAGTGGGGGTTTGCTGAAGGCTGAAAACTGATAACACAAATATCTCGGTTAATATTCAAGATAGAGAAGAAAAGAGATTATATATAGCAATATTTATAGTACATTTAGTTTGCTACAAGATTGATTCTACACACTTTTTCGATCCGAAGTATAGTAACGGAAATATTTCGAATTTTCAAAATTCTCCCCCTCCAAGCCTCCCTCCTCCTGGTCCGATTTCAGCCGTTAACGAACACAAATTGCGACCGCTAGAGAGGTCACAGACACACACACACACACACACACACACATATATATATATATATATATATATATATATATATACAGTTCCCCTAAGGGAAATCGGCTAAAATGTACAGAACGAAATTTATAGACCATTAAATTTGCGACGAATAACGAATAAGATTCGTTCTATAGAATACGACCTCAATTGCTGATTTCTCTTAAACGCTAAAAACGTACGCCACACTGAGGGACTAGTGCACATTGAACAGATTTCTCACGTACTGGTGTGGCACTATATGGTACTCCATAGTGATCTCCTCTCGCCTTAGTTCTCTATTTATAAGTAAAAGTCCGAGGAGTAGAAGAGGCGAGTGTTCTAACAATAAATAATTGGCTTAATACAAGTATATCGAAAAAGTCCGTCACGCAGGGGCTGCGTAAACTAAGCAGATTTCCCACGTGAGTTTTACAATAGAGAAATCTGCCTAATAACAACTGTAGTAGTAAGAAACCTCTAAACCTATTATTTAGGGCGTAATAACCCAGTAGTTTCTAGCCCCAAAAAACAGTTAACCTAACCTCTAAACCTATTCACGAGGGACGAATAGTTATGGAAACGGCCGCCAGAGCTCTCGGCGGAAAGTCCGAACATAGCCTGCTGGTGACCTCACGCAGAATACAAATGTAAATATCTCGGTTAATATTCAAGTTACAGAATAAATGTATAGAATAATATTTATAGTAAATTTCCAATAAGATTTATTCTATACAATTTTTCGATCCGACGCATCATAACGGATATATTTTGAATTTTCAAAAATCCCCTCCTAAAAAACCCCCCCTCCCACTGGTCCGATTTCAGCCATTAACGAACTTGATCTTCCTTTTTACATAAAACGATTAAATTCCGAGTTTGGTAAAGATCAAACAAAAATTGATATATATATATATATATATATATATATATATATATATATATATATATATATATATATGTAAAAATAATTTTGAACGGACCTAATTTTCGTAATCTCCTGGGTAGGATCGATGGACATTTGAAGAAATGTTTCGAAACTCGCATCATGAGTACGACCTCAATAGCAGATTTTCCTTAGGGGAAATCTGCTAAAACCGCTTAGCGCTTATTTTATTGAGTGCATTGGCAATGTTCAGCCCGGCAGCAACTTTATAGGCACGCCCTACGCTCTGGCGCTCTGAGGATAGGAATTTAATTCTCGAAATTTTAAGAAATAAATTGAGAGGAGCCACAAAAAAAAGTGCTTCTGGTTAACCTGGTTTAAATAAAGTGCTTCATAATGTGTCAGCTTATTGTTAATATGACATGAGTGGGGGTTTACATAAGGCTGAAAACTATAAAATGCAAATATCTCGGTTAATAATCAAGATAGCGAAAAAAAGTACATAACAAAATTTATAGAAAATTACATTTGAATTAAGATGGGTTCTATACAATTTTTCGATTGTAAAAATAACGGATATATTAAGAATTTTCGAAATCCCCCCTGTAAACTACATCTTCCACTGGTCCGACTTCAGCCGTTAACGAACTTGATCTTTATTTTTACATAAAACCTTAATATATCCAGTTTGGCAAAAATTACGACCACTAGAGCGTTAACAGACGCACACAGGCAAATATATATAAACACAATTTAGAACGGACCTCATTTTCGTCATTTCCTAGGTAGGATCGATGGACGTTTGTGGAAATGTTTAGAAAATAGCGTCATAAGCATGACCTCAATAGCTGATTTCCCCTACGGGAAATTTTCTAAAAAGAGATTATTTTCAAGCTGCTCCTACGCAACAAATTTACTTTCTATTAGTGACAATAGAAGTCTAAATTGTTCACCTATTTATAAATAGAGAATAAATACTGAGCGGATTCAGTCTAAGTTGTTAGAAAAATATTGACAGTAACGCAGTTTGTTTATAGATATGGGTTTGTGTAAGAGGAAGGGATGGTAATTGAGAAGAGGAGAGGGATGGATAGTCAAAGTTGGTCAGGGCACGGCAGAAAAACTACTCCAGCCCTGATTGGTTTAGGCCGCCATACACCTGTGACTACCTACCTCCTGATATTCAGACTCGATAATTGAATATCATCCCTGATATTGCCCTCTCGGTGACCCTTCGCATCTGTCGGCCATGAACAAATATTTAACGAGTTCCAACAAAAAAAAAAAAATAAATAAAAATGGTACCCCCGCCTTGCAGAGGCTCTGCCCGGAAATGTCCGACAATCAGGGACTGCGTTAACTAAGCAGATTTCACGCGTGCGTCTCGTATTTGCATTTATCTCAGTAAGCAAGTGTCCAATGAGAACGATACGTGGTAATTAGGCTTTAAGTAAAGTGTTCCATAAAATAGCAGCTTATTGTAAATATGGCATGAGTAAGAGGGTGGGTTTACCGAAGGCCGAAAACTAAAATATTCAAATATCTCCGTTAATAATCAACATAATAAAAAAAAAAAAAAAAAAAAAAAAGGCGTCACGCAGGGGCTGCGTAAACTAAGCAGATTTCCTGCGCGAAGCTTAACAATAGATCAGTATGCATACCACGGAAAGCATCTGAAATGTAAACAAACAGTTCTGCCAACATCTTGCCAGAAAGAATAGTTATTTATTATACAAGTGACGAAAGTAGATCATTTTACAACTCGAGTGAAACGTAATTTCACGAGAGTTGTAAATTCTACTTTCGTCACGAGTGTAATATTAAATGTTTTCTGTAATCGTGTAATACATGATCAGATCTAACCAGAATATGAAGAAAATTAGCATGTTGTGAAGATTATGGTATGTTGTTGGTAGGTTATAAGCATGGTTGTGAAAGGTTATAAGCATAGTTATAGTTATTATGAAGTAGTGCAGTTATAAACAAGTGCAGGTTATAAAACAAGGAAGGAAATTATTATTATATTTAAATTTTAAAATATATTAATTATTTTCAGCAATAATTCATTCACATTTCAATTTATTTTGTTAAAATAAATTCCTACAATGTAAAGAAACATTTAAAACCATTTAATTTCTAACTTCAAATTATTTTTTAATTTATACTTATTACTAATTAAGAAGGCAATTCACTTTCTTCACTTGTGATTACTTTATCACTCTATTGCAAAATGTTTCACTTTCTTCACTCATTTCAGGTTAGTAATGTTACCATTATACAGAAAAAAAAATTACTGTAATATATCTGAATATAACGTATTAATTTGAATGAAAACTATTTGCTGTATGTAGTACTGTGATTTATGAGTCAGAATAATTTTTATCTCAATCAGTCAAATTTAAGTGGTCGACAACTTAATGCGTGTGGGGGGTCTCCTGAACATATTTTCGGGTATCTCGTATAATAAAGGTCTCTTGAAAACAACATTTGGTATCAAAGCTTCAAATAATGTGGTTTATTACATAACCGAGTATTTTTTATGTAACATCAGTAGAAGTGGGGGTTTGCTGAAGGCTGAAAACTGAAAACACAAATATCTCGGTAATATTCAAGATAGAGAAGAAATGTATATAACAATATTTATAGTAAATTTAATTTGCTATAACATTGATTCTAGACACTTTTTCGATCCGAAGTATAATAACGGAAATATTTCGAATTTTCCAAATTCTCCCCCTCCAAACCCTCCCTCTCCCTGGTCCGATCTCAGCCGTTAACGAACAATAATTGCGACCGCTACAGAGGTCACAGACACACACACACACACACACACACACACACATATATATATATATATATATATATATATATATATATATACAGTTCCCCTAAGGGAAATTGGCTAAAATGTACAGAACGAAATTTATAGACCATTAAATTTGCGACGAATAACGAATAAGATTCGTTCTATAGAATACGACTTCAATTGCTGATTTCTCTTAAACGCTAAAAACGTACGCCACACTGAGGGACTGTGCACATATAGCAGATTTCTCACGTACTGGTGTGGCACTATATGGTACTCCATAGTGATCTCCTCTCGCCTAATGTTCTCTATTTATAAGTAGAAGTCCGACGAGTAGAAGAGGCGAGTGTTCTAACAACAAATAACTGGCTTAATACAAGTATAACGAAAAAGTCCGTCACGCAGGGGCTGCGTAAACTAAGCGTGTCGTTTTACAATAGAGAAATCTCCCTAATAACAATTGTAGTAGTAAGAAACCTCTAAACCTAAAACATTATTTAGGGCGTAATAACCCAGTAGTTTCTAGCCCCCAAACACAGTTAACCTAACCTCTAAACCTATTCACGAGGGACGAATAGTTATGGAAACGGTCGCCAGAGCTCTCGCCGGAAAGTCCAAACATAGCCTGCTGGTGACCTCATGTAGAATACAAATGCAAATATCTCGGTTAGTATTCAAGATACAGAATAAATATATAGAACAATATTTATAGTAAATTTGGAATAAGATTTATTCTATACAATTTTTCGATCCGTCGCATAATAACGGCTATATTTTGAATTTTCAAAATCCCCTCATCTAAACCCCCCCTCCCACTGGTCCGATTTCAGCCATTAACGAACTTGATCTTCCTTTTTCATAAAACGATTAAATTCCGAGTTTGGTAAAGATCAAACAAAAATTGCGACCGCTAGAGCGTTAACATATATATATATTATATATATAATATATATATATGTATATATAATTTGGGACGGACCTCATTTTCGTCATATCCTTGATAGAATCGATGGACATGAAGAAATTTTTCGAAACTCGCATCATGAGTACGACCTCAATAGCGTATTTCCCTTAAGGGAAATCTGCTAAAACAGTCTACACATATATGCTATACATATATACTAGCCGTGTTTCTGGAAACAGTCGCTGGTCACTGACGGGTAGAAATAGAACTTGTTTCTGGCGTAAATAAAAAGATTGAATTAACTTATCAACAAATTGTCTCGTTATTTTCATTACGAAGCAGAAATGTCCTGGAACTTATGCAATAACCGAAAACTCGTTCAGTTGTATTGTAATACCGCGATGTAAAAAGTTGGAAATGAGTTAATAATGGTTTCCCGTCGAAATATAAATATTTTTTTAACTAAGGGCTGTGCAATCCCTTTACTTTGTGAAATTACAGTGATTTACGCTTGAGGCATGGAATGACTATTGAACGAATATTGACTAACTTATTATGGTTCTTGAGATAAAAAAAAAATAGTTTCCCTTCAAAACATAATGTCTGTATCAGCCTTGTATTCAAAGAAATAATATAATTCTGTAACTGTGTTATCCGTCGTTGTGGATTGAAAAACATAACTGTTTAGAGTTATTTCATATAAACCCTCATTCCTACTAATAATAGAAAGACATAATATAGTACAAGACGACAAAATTCATTTCTCTTGAGGGAAATCTGTTAAAATGGTATCCTCGCAAAGCAGTGAACTAGTGAATTCAGTCAATTTACTTTTTCAATTTTCAATATAACCGGAGCCAAACTCCCCAACAAATGGGATGCCGACAATTTCCGTCTTATCTGAAAGTAATTCGGCATAGAAGCTTTTTTAAGGCATAGTAAAATATAGGAGTCGTTTGCCGAGCACCATAGTGTCGTTTTAAGTGACGCTTGTAAGACACGTCAAGAAATAAAACCGTAAATTTCTCCAAGTATTTTATGGCTAGGGCCAAAACGTGTTATGAGATAATTTGTAGGTATTTTACGGCAAACATAAAAGATTCCATACATACTTTCTGAATCCCTACAAATGGTGGAGAAATTTCCAATTTTGTCATTCCGCCCCCTTCCCTTCACTTACCATATTACGCTGGTTGAACCATATTCACGAAACGTTAACAGTCAAATGACTAATGACTGTATTTTGAGATTAATAGTCAGCCAATGGGAATATATCCACTTAGACTTACCATTTTATTTATATATAAATAATTTTAATGATATTCTTAGTTCAGTGTCAAGTCGGTTAGAAGAAACCATCTTGTAGCTGATGGTTATATAACTCCACTTGCTACCTATATACAAAATATTGAGATGCCATTAGCAAGGACACATCATCAACTCATTTGGCAATTGAAGATATATGGATGAATGAAGAAAGTTTAACAGAATGGTTAGAAGCAATTACTCTTTCCATACTTAGAAAGATCCAGATTTACATTACTTTATTAACCCTTTAAATGACGCGCGGAAACGGGTGCCTACGCAAAGATAACCGGTCGAATTTGACGAATTTACAAGGTCTTGGAATAATACTAAAAATAAGGTGTATATTTGTATAACAAAAAAAAAAACCCAACAAAATTCACTATTAAATTTTCTGTTACTAATTGAAACTCTATAATAGTGGACGGATTTCAACCAATCACTGCTAAGAAATACTATATGCTCGTTGAGGCGTCCAAGAAAGTCTGAAGAAAGAAATTTAGTCTTTAGCTATTTGATCATTATAATTAACTGATTGGGATTACGGCCTAAGAAACTATCGCGTGTCGTGCGTGTGCAATATCGCTCAAGCATGTACAGTGCTCCGTCACCAAAAAACAAAAGCCGTAACAAAAAGTTCTAATGAATATTTTTTTATAAATTTCAATGCATCGAGGGTGAACGATTTATAACGTTTTATGAAGTAATTTTGAAATACAGAATTCTTGTGATAAGTAAAATAGGCAAACGTTTCCGGAACGATATTGGCATTTTTTGCAAGTGTAGCGAACAACGATATATCGTCAATCGGTACTAAAAAGATTAAACATTTTTGCAAGGGTTGTCAAACTCAGGCAACTGAGGGACTCATCTAGTACT
Source organism: Riptortus pedestris (assembly GCA_019009955.1). Lineage (NCBI taxonomy): Eukaryota > Metazoa > Arthropoda > Insecta > Hemiptera > Alydidae > Riptortus > Riptortus pedestris. The sequence continues at coordinate 42,974,470 of CM032230.1, forward strand.
CCATCTGTCTATCCTTTGCGCCCTGGGCCTTATTTCTAATTCCCTGCGATATATACTCTGATATACCCATTTTTTCTCTTACCATCCCGTGCCTGATTTTAATAATGGAGAAATGCAGATGTATACGATTTTTCCCTCCTTTTGTTTTTTATTTTACATGAAACGTTGCAATATCAAGTTTGGTAATGTTCAGAGAAAACTTGGGTAATTATATACTCAAATATCATTATAATTGGGGTTTTAATCTACTAATTAAGATTTGTGGACATTTGAAGAATGTATTCGAAAATCATGCAATCTTAATAGCTGGTCTCCTTTGAGTAAAGTATGCTAAAAATGTATCATGAACCAACAGTGGTGTGAAGGGGGGAATCGAACTCGCCACTCTAGGTTTACCATGTGAGATTAAGACACTCACATGGCTAACCCGAGCCCCTTCTATTTAAATTAACAGTAAGTGTTTATCGAAATGACAGCATGTTTACGACCATTCATTACAAGTTGAATTGTATAAAACCTTATTTTTTTCATAAACTGTATGGTATAGGGAAATTAAAAAATAAGTATATGTTGAAAATAGTTCCTGTCTATAGATTTAAAACTCATTTTAAGTAACTTTTAATTTGATAACGATTAGTTCATTTGGCTTTCATTATCATGTTACGTACCACGAGCATTTCTTTTGTATTTATTGAATGTTGTGTGCCATTTGTCAATATTGATTGTTGTAGGAAGGAAGGCTGAAAGGAAATTCTAGCTTCCTGCCTTGAAGCTGTAAATAATTAGGTTCCTTATTGACTTATCTTGGGGTCAATTCTTCCAAACAGCCACTCTAGGCTGAAGGATATTGACCCCAAATCTTGGTTAGGAAGGCGAGAGCATCAAATTAGGTTTGTAAATTTATTTTTATCAAACACCGACCATGAACTCGTGGACGGGCTTATTTCCGCGATTTCGTAATTTTGGTACATTGAGCAAGTGAAGACACTTTTAAACAAATGGAAAATCCAATAGTAGGCAAATGCCAAGACATATTTTATTATGGAAAGCCATTGAGACATTAGAAGGAATGATAACCCAAGGTAACCAGCTAACCGCAAAATTAGTATATTTGTTTGTAACCAAAGTTATTTGAGTATGTTTTGCCCAAACACTTCTTTCTAATACACACTCTGTCTACTGTCAAATACACACGCTTACCACAGCCTATCCAGCCGAGGTTTCCCATTTATTATCAAATGAAATCCATATAAATTTTATACAAGTGTCCGTCAATAACAGCTATAAACTAAGCTGCTGGTAGTACAGAGATGATGTAATCGAACATACTGTTGTCCACTTCTCCCTTTAGAAGTGGCGGAGTCTTTCACAAATTGGAACTCCTTAGCGTCCTCCTTCTGTCAACCCATCTCATCTTCGGTACCCCTCGTGGTCGGTAACCCACTGTTGTCAAAGAGAACAACAGTTTAGGAATGCCCACCAAGCAACAGGTGCACACGTAGAGAGAAAGTTGTTCCGATCAGACTACGCATTGGCCATTCCTTACTAACTCACAAACACTTGATGACGAACAAGGACATGCTTATTTTTAGACACATCGACGAAACAGTTTTCACATGATGACTGACTGTTGACGAATATACTATTTAGACATTCCTCATGACTTACAAGAACTATTGAACACACTTCTCACGCGTTCGTCTAAAAAAAATGTTAAAGATAGCCTGAAAGTCTTGAGGTGGTGTTAAGATAAGTATTTCAAACAGAATCGGCGGCTTAGTGGTAGCGTCTTCTTTTTGTAACCACACGATTTGGAGATCGAATCACGCCTTTAGACGCTCAGCCACCGATTTCCCTTTGAAATACTTACCTTAAAAACGCTTTAAGAGTTTCAGGCAATCTTTATCATTTGTTTGTTTTAGATGAACGCGTGAGAAGTGCGTTCTCTCGCTTCATTCAACAAAACTTGTTTTTCATTATATACACACTGAAAAAGTTTCGTTCTATTAAGGGGGGGGTGCACTCTACTCGTCACTATTTATATTTCCATTAACCAATTTTATTTAAATTACCCTGATATTTTCATACAATAGTTTTCATAAATGGTTTCAGGAATCACTGTATTCCATTGCTCATTTGAGACAATTTTTTTTTTCTTTTTTCTGTTTTCCTTTTTTGAGTTCTACTTTTTGATGAGTGAGTCACAATAGTTGCGTAACTCATTTAAATAAATAATTATTTCTCTAGAATATCTTTAAGATAGTGAAATATGTATCGAGTTTTAATAAAGTAGAGTGAAATGAAGAATGTCTTTCATTTCATGACCTGTCTATTTATATTTTCTGCTCAAACGTTCTGTATTTAATTTATTTGTTTGCTTTCTAGAAATAAAGGTTTCATTTGGTTGAAAAATATATTTCATTTTACTCCAAGATATATACATACAGCAGTGGCAGTAGTATCACGCTCCTGTAGACTTTGATATGCATATTGCAGTCAATTAGCCCCTCGTACATATTCTATGCAATTATCAAATACATAATACACACCTGTAGATACATGTTTGGCTTGTCAGGTATATTGAATTATAATTCGGAGTTCATTTGTGGAGCAAACATTGATATATTAGTTATGTGGTCGCCGAGCCAGGCATCCAGTCATATATAATTAATTAACCCAATGTGGTTTTGTGTGTCACGGTTATTATTAGGAGCAACTCCCATATTGTAATTTGAGGGTTATGAAATATTTAGGGCTGAGAAAGATGTGTTCAGTTATATTTCTCGCTTTGCCAAACATTTTAAAGCGTTGACCTTAATCTCACATGGTAAACCTAGAGTGGCGAGTTCGATTCTCGCCTGGGCAAAGGAAATTATTTAGTAACGAAATTCATTAAATAACATCCTAAGTCCCACCCTGGCTAGAAAAGGGTGGTAACCTGTAGATAACCCGTCCCGATTAGCCTAAGTTGCAAAAAGTGGACGTTAATAAATAATAATAATAATAAAAATACCAGAGCGAGACAATTAAAATAAAAAGAGGTATTTACCAAGGTGACAGTCTCAGCCCCTTGTGGTTTTGCTTAGCTATGAATCCCATGAGCCAAATAATTCGAGAGAGTGAATACGGTTACGAAATTTCTATAGGTAAAAAAAAAAAAACTAAAGTAAGTCATAGCCTTTATATGGATGACCTGAAGTTATATGCAAAGACACCTACCCAGTTGCAAAGCATGATAGGCATAATAAAGAATTATAGTGATTCTATTGGTATGTCTTTTGGGTTAGATAAATGTGCTGTCTTGCATATTTCACGAGGTCAGAAAATGACTACAGATAATATAATAGTTTCTGATGAAACCTATATTCACGAACTAGAAAGGACCGAATCATACAAATATCTAGGTTTTCAACAGCATCTAAAAATAGCGAAAAAGGATGTAAAAGACCTATTAAAAAATGAATTTATTAAGCGCTTGCGACTTATTTTTAACAGCTATCTTTCAAGCCGCTATAAAATAAAAGCAGTTAATACATGGGCGATACCATCTCTTATCTATAGTTTTGGCATAATAAAATGGTCTGACACTACTCTTGATGAGTTGGATAGACTCATAAGAACGGAGATGACAAAAGCCAGAATGCAACATCCAATTTCATCTATGGCCAAGCTGTATTTATCGAGGAAACAAGGAGGACGAGGCCTTCTCAACATCCGAAACCTAAGTCGGTCTCAGGAAGTTAACCTGAGACATAACATAAGATCGAATGACAGCCACGTCTTCAAAGAAATAGTTAAACTTGATGACGGGTTTACGGCCTTGAACTTGAAATGTAGTAACAATCCTGAAGTTAAAGATGAATCCCACTTTCTTTCAGAATGGCAAAGTAAGGAACTTCATGGTCGTTACTACAGTCGCCTTTATGACTCGGAGGTAGACTTGGCTTATTCTGTCGCGTGGCTGACGTCTGGAAAGCTGTTTTCAGAAACAGAAGGTTTCATTACAGCTATCCAAGACCAAGTGATTGCCACCAGATCATACAGACGTCATATCCTCAAAGACAGTAGTGTCTCAGACAAATGTAGATTATGCAACAAAGCTTATGAGTCCATTCAACATATTAGCACAGGATGTGAAATACTTGCTGGATCCGAGTACTTACAAAGGCACAATAACGTGGCAAAAGTATACCATCAAGCTCTAGCAGAGAAATTCGGCATGGTAGACAGAAAGGTCGCTTATTATCGCTATAATCCTCAAAAATTATTGGAAAAAGATAATATAAAGATGTATTGGGACGAAGCGATGATAACTGACCATACTGTGCACCATAACAAACCGGATATTCTCATTATTGACATGTTCAATAAGACTGCTGATATTATTGACATTGCAGTGCCCAATGATGAGAATATTCGAAAATCCCATGCCGAAAAGTTATGAAAATATCAAGAATTGGCTATCGAGCTCAGAGGTATACAAACTGAAATCTGCCATAGTTACGCCAGTTATAGTAAGTTCAAATGGACTAGTTGAAGTTGTAGAAGTTCGTTGGACTAATTAAGAATTAAGAAACGTCATAAAATATTATCCTGATCACTAATGGTAACAGAACATTTTGACAAATCATGTACCACAAAGGACATTCCAAATCATGGAAAAGGACATTTAGATTCCATCTTACTTATCCGCTCAATTAAAAAAAAATACTTCTTTTCAACAAGTTGGTATCATAGGTTTTAGAAATTCCGAACTTGTTTTTACTTCCTTGCACAAAGTGTAGGAATTATTGTAACTGCAAAAATTAGGTTTTCTGATTACGAAGGAATCATCCGTAGATTAACCCATTTTGACAAGTTTTGGCTTGGCGTATCTACCTTAGAATGTTGAAATTTCATATTTATTTATTAGTAATAACTAGTTGAGGGTCTTCACTTTTCATGGATATCACTTAGATGGAGAGTGGGATTTGCAGGGAGGAAAAATAAAAATTGCAAATCCAGTACCCAATAGGGATACAACTCATTTGTAAATGATTTTTTTATTTTTTAACTGATTTCCCTTAGGGTTTAATGGTCTATAAATGTCGTTATGTCCATTTAGCAGGGAAATCAGCTATTGAGGTTGTACTCATGATGGGATTTTCATAAAATTTCTTCAAATGTTCATGGATCCTACCCAAGAGATGACGAAAATGAGGTCCGATCAAAATTATATATATATATATATATATATATATATATATATATATATATATATATATATATATATATATATATATATATATATTATATACTATAGTTAGTCGAACTTTATATAAATACAGAATTCATGGTGATATGAGATCACGAGGGTTATGCCAGCACTTGGGAAATCTGCTTAGTTTACGCAGCCCCTGCGTGACGGACTTTCGTTTATCATAAAATGATCTATAAATTATGGTCATTGACATTTATTTATTGATCCGATAGATTGGAATGGAGAAAGAAAAATATAACAGCAAAGAATTTTGCTTATTTATGTGGGGGAAATAATTTTTCCCTTCTTTCCTCAACAAAAATAAAATTAGGTACATCGTAGTCACTCAGTGACACAGGAGTCATAAGACCTAAAACTGAACATTAAATAACATTTAATCTAATTAATGCTACATTATAACTTGACGGCCCTCAATTCTCTTAATAAAAGTGATGGAGAAAAAAATTCTAATTATTCGACTTGTCACATATAGTTTGAAAGAGCTCATGGTACAGAAAACAAATATATATATATATATATATATATATATATATATATATATATATATATATATATATAATTGTATATATATATATCTATATATAATTGTATATATATATATATATATAATTGTATATATATATATATATATTTGTATATATATATATATATATATATATATATATATATATATATATATATATATATATATATACATATGCAACATGGTGCAAAGAGAACAGACACAATCGGACCATCTTTGCTGGAGTGTGGTCCTTTCTTCTGTTCAACAAACACATTAAATATGATTTACGTCCACTTCTTGATACTATGGCTAATTGGGACGAGTTATCTACTGGTAACCACTGGTAGCCAGGGTGGGACTAAGGATTTTATTTAAAGAGTTCATCACTAAATAAATTCCTATTGCCCAGCCGGAAACCGAACTTGCCAATGTAGGTTTAATATGTGAGATTTAGTTCATAACGATAAATCATGTAAAAATCCAGGAGAAATGCCAGTGGTCCTTGACTCTCCATTAGTTATATACATCAAACACCTGTATGATTTGTCGAAACTTCTCTCTGTTTGAGTTTGTGGCGTTATCCTCCGCTAAAAGGGACAAGCCTTCTCTAAATTTATGTGTGAGCGGCCTGAGCCAGGCTACGTGAGGTGGCCCAGTGCAGAACACGTTATGAGTAAACGTGAGTTCACAAACTCTACTCATAACAAACAAAAATCTATTTCTGCTGAGGAAATTCGATTCAAACCAATTATTATCTCAATTTCAAATGCATGGCTGGTATTACCATATTCAATGGAAACAAAATTGACTGCCTTCTTAAAAACAACTTCCAGTCTGGTGGCCCCTATTTTGCCCTTTTAGCAGATTTCCCTTAAGGGAAATCAGCTATTGAGGTTGTACTCATGACGGAATTTTCGACATTTTTCTTCAAATGTCCATCGATCCTACCTAGTAGATGACGAAAATGAGGTCCGTTCAAAACTGTATATATATATCTATATATATCTATCTATCTATCTATCTATCTATCTATATATTTGTCTGTTACCGCTCTAGCGGTCGCAATTTTTGTTTGATCCTTACCAAATTTCATATTTAAGCGTTTTATGTAAAAAGAAAGATCAAGTTCGTTAACGGCTGACATCGGACCAGTGGGAGGGGGGGTTTAGAGGGGAGGATTTTCGAAAATTCGAAATATCTCCGTTACTATACGTCGGATCAAAAGATTGTATAGAACCGATCTTATTGCAAATTAAATTTACTATAAATATTGTTCTATACATTAATTCTCTATCTTGAATATTAACCGAGATATTTGCATTTGTATTCTGCGTGTGGTCACCAATAGGCTATGTTCGGAGTTTCCGACGAGAGCTCTGGCGGCCGTTTCCATAACTATCGTCCCTCGTGAATAGGTTTAGAGGTTAGGTTAACTATTTTTTGGGCTAGAAACTACGCCCTAAATAATGTTTTTTAGGTTTAGAGGTTTCTTACTACTACAGTTGTTATTAGGCAGATTTCTCTATTGTAAAACTTCACGTGGGAAATCTGCTTAGTTTACGCAGCCCCTGCGTGACGGACTTTTTTGAAATTATATTAGGAGTTATTGCGAATGTGCGCCTAAAGATTTTGTTTAAAAAGATATCTCAGATTAAAAAATGTTTAAATTTAAAGACGGTATATTGGTTATTTAGTTCAAATAGAATGAAAATGTCATTCGAATCCTCAGAATCGACAAATAATATGACAGACAGCAGATATTTAGTGAAATAAATCTGTTTTTATTTTTTGTATACTTTCTAATTTCACATACACAGTGAGAGCCACGAAAAATTCTCCAAACTCAGGCACAACATCTTGTATGATACAAAAGTCGAACTGCCTAAACTAACAATAATTAAATGTATGAGGACTAACATCAAAACCATTCCTAAAGGATTACTAACTTACCATTCACTAAACAGCAAAGTTCCGATAAAAATATAATTTGGAATTTAATTAGTTCAAATACTACTGCGTAATAATTTAAAAACTACCATTTTTTGCTCATAGTAGATTACGTGAGTAAAATTTTCTCTTTAAAAGAAACAATTACTGTAGATCTCTGAGCGTCTCTGAATAATGTATGAGTTAATGAGTTTCAAATAATTGAGTCATATTAAATGATGTCCGATCAGTGTTATATCGAAGTAGTTGTGAGCTGTTGTTCTAAATATTTCGATACAGACATGGCAATGCCAGGGCTTTCAAATTGGCTAAGTTATAACCAAATCTCAAAATTAAAAGCTATAGCAATTTTAAATAATGTGCAAGAGTACTTTAGCGATATCTCGTGTGAAACAAATTTCCTAGCAAATAAAACACAATTCTAGAGCAGCAACAAGTCGCTTATTATCCACCGACATCAATAGAGTATATAGTTCATCGTACAATCCCTTTTATAGAAGTGTCTGTCATTATACCTGTACCAGCCCCCAACCCGAAGATTATCTGAAATTCAAAATGAATATGAAGAAAGTGAGATTAGTTAGCCAACTGAGAAATTCAAATAACAATTACTTGAAGCCGAATCACAAAAAAAAAAAAAAAAATTAAAATAATATAATATATAATATAATATATAGAGAAATTAGTGAATGATGCCAGGAATTTATATTGGACGTATTAAAACGTTTATTATTGCAATGCTTGCAATACAGGTATCATAGAGAGCAATAGTTGAAGAAGTTTATAACCACAAATGATGACTAAATGAGTCGGGGTTTATTGATGGCCGAAAACAGAAAAAAATGCAAATATCTAGTCGGTTAATAATCAAGATAGTAAAAAAAACGTATATAACAACATTTGTAGAGCATTTAATTTGCAATACAATTTGCTCCATAAACATATTAGATCCGACGTATAATAACGGAGATATTTCGAATTCTCGAAATCCCCCATGACAACCCTCCTCTCAGGTCAGATTTCAGCCGTTAACGAACTTGATCTTTATATTTACATAAAACGTTTGAATATCCAGTTTGGTAACGATCAAACAAAAATTACGACAGCTAGAGCGTTAACTGACAAATATATATGTTTAGGCGGGAAGCTTGTTTTGCGGTAATAATAAAAAATGTCGGCACTAAAGTGTAATGGCGGGAAGCTTTTTAAAGGCAAGAATAAGAGAGAGCATTAGACTGAACCATTTTTCTATTTCTCCTGGAGAGATGAGGGAAAAAGATAAAAAAAAACAGAAACAAAACAACTATGTGAGTTCTCTTAAGAATTAGGTATATTGAAATAGTTCGTTATATATCTATATACTACATGTTATATCTAGAGGTTGAACAAGACAAAAGAACTTTACTTTATGCACTAACTTATCGGCAATAGAATTATATTATAATAAAAAATGAAATTTGAGCAGTAAACAAAAGAACGTAACTTTATGAACTAATATGGCGGCCATATAACTATATACACTAAATGAGCGATGGGTCCTATAATATATGAGTACTCATTCGATATTGGCGCAAATAATGCGTGCATTATTAAATAGGTGCTTGCGGTAATCATGCATATTCCTTGAAATGATGGAGTCTTCTCGCTTGTTGCGGTGATAAACACAGGATGGTAGCGTTGCAGAGAGATGAAACAACTGACAGACTCTATCAGGGGTGAATTCCATCTGCGGTTGTCTATGAAGCGGTTATCTATGAAGCGGTATCTGTAGCGGAGGAAGAGGCGCGAAGCCCTCTGGCCGTAGGAACGACCGCAGCGAGCGTCCAAGACCAACTGACTCAGTCCTTTTTGCTAGCCGATGCCTTCTTGAACTGCCTGTGTTTTTCCGCTGTAGCCACGGCCTTGGCGATATGCATGTGTGTGTGGCGGGTCTATGAACCCCGCGAGCGCGGGAAATTTAAAATTCAAACTGACGACTGAACAATATATGTATATATATATATATATATATATATATATATATATAAATAATATTTTGAAAGGACCTCATTTTGGTCTTGTCCCTCTTGTTTTAAAAATGGCGTCATGAGTGCGAGCTTATAGCGTCAATAGCTGATTTCGATTAAGGGGAAGCTACTAAAAGTATTTTTTTTTTTTCTTTTAAAACATTAGTTAATCTTTTTAAAAGTATTTATGCCAATTTTCCATACACTCAAATAAAACCATTGATGTTGTCATGTTCTATTTGTGGTCACTGATTCAATTATTTATTTGCTTCTTGTAGTAGCTGACTTGCAATTCTGCGTTCCTACTGTTCAACTGTAAATATTTGATATTGAGTCTGAAACATTTTTTAGAAACTAACAAAAAAAAACCTATATTTTTGCTCCCGCATGCTTACACTTTCAATTGTATTTTTTTTAATACGTTTTGCTACCTCGAAACAGTATTATATCAGCCCCGAAGTTGATAGATGAACTGAATAGAAATTAGCGATTATGCTAGCTGACGAATTGGTTGATAATCTACACGGGCAGAATTGTCTATCTTTTAGTTGGGTGTCCTTGCTGATTAAATCGATAGCAAATCATCATCGATTACCGTCGAACCAAGGGCAGGAGACTAGTACGCAACCGTATTGTTATCATTACTTCATTAGATACAACCTTCTCTACTATAACTGTAATTATGGTTTTAAAACAATGGACAAATTGTCGGTAAAAATTATAACTTCCACTTTATATATTTAAGCTAACGGAAGAGCTCATGAAAAAACAAATATTGTCCTTTTAAAATATTAAAAAACTACTAGTCGTATAGCGTGCCTTGCTAGATCGCTCATGTAAAACTAAAGTTACGAAAATGTATTCTTTTGACCAAACTATGCATTATTGATGATGTAAAATTCCTGCAATTTGTTTACTCAAATTAGATGGTATACCTCATTGATTAATTATTAATGTATTTATTAGGAAGGACTCGTACATAAATTAACAAGACTGAATTATTTAGTTAGTGATTCTTATTTACGAAATATATTTTTCTTTATTTCTGCTAGTCTCGTTGATCTTTCTTTTGAAATATTGATTGAAATACTGAACTTGATTAAAAACTGTAAGATTTCTTAGAAGATAAAAACCAAGAACAAATTCTTTCTACTAATGTGAATGTCATATATAATCTCACTTGGTAAACCTAGAGTGGCGAGTTCGATTCTCGCCTGGGCAAAGGAAATTATTTAGTGACGAAATTCATTAAATAAGATCCTCAAATCCCACCCTGGCTAGAAAAGGGTGGTAACCTGTAGATAACCCGTCCCAATTAACCTAAGTTGCAAAAAGTGGACGTTAATAAATAATAATAATAATAATATATAATCTTTTAGAACTAGTAATTAAACATATGAAATGTTACGTTTATTATGATTATTTATTAACGTCAACTTTTTGCAACTCCGGCTAATTAGGACGGGTTATCTACAGGTTACCACACTTTTCTAGCCAGGGTGGGATTTAGGATATTATTTAATGAATTTTGTCACTAAATAATTTCCTTTGCCCAGGCAAGAATCGAACTCGCCACTCTAGGTTTACCATGTGAGATTAAGGTAGGTTATTACCTATAACCAACAGGTTCTTTTGGATTGCAAAGTTAAACACACAAGCGTTATCACTGCAGAATTTATGTGGCAATGTACAACACACTTGGTAAACAATTCTTAGCTATTACTCACGGTATGCACTGATAACTTCACTGTTCTTCTTATTTCCACAGTACAATAACTCAGGATCACTGAAGTTCACAAAAACACGGCACTGCACTGATCTTCACAAAGAACACGGCACTGCACTGCTCTTTACATAAACACGGAACTACAATGTTCTTTACGTAAACACTGTTCCGAAACTAAAAGCACTGTTCACTAAAGCTGTACTGAACGCACTGTTATTCACTTGAACAGAACTTAGAACAAACTAACTCTCGACCAGGCCTGACCGCTTTTACAGACGAGTGGTGAGATCAAAGAAATCTGTCCAGACGAGTGGTGAGATCAAAGAAATCTGTCCAGACGAGTGGTGAGATCAAAGAAATCTGTCCAGACGAGTGGTGAGATCAAAGAAATCTGTCCAGACGAGTGGTGAGATCAAAGAAATCTGTCCAGACGAGTGGTGAGATCAAAGAAATCTGTCCAGACGAGTGGTGAGATCAAAGAAATCTGTCCAGACGAGTGGTGAGATCAAAGAAATCTGTCCAGACGAGTGGTGAGATCAAAGAAATCTGTCCAGACGAGTGGTGAGATCAAAGAAATCTGTCCAGACGAGTGGTGAGATCAAAGAAATCTGTCCAGACGAGTGGTGAGATCAAAAAAATCTGTCCAGACGAGTGGTGAGATCAAAAAAATCTGTCCAGACGAGTGGTGAGATCAAAGAAATCTGTCCAGACGACTATTGCCTAGAACATTCTTTGGCGCCAAAGGTTCTAACTTCGGGCGGTTCCTTTCATCTACTTCGTACTTCTTAAATATCTAATTAACTCTGTTTAATTTTTCATGTATAATATGTTATCTTCCTGAGTTTCAGAAAAGACCCCTCATTCAGTCTCTTTATTCCACTTATTGACATTTCTGATTTCCAGTACAAATCGTTGGAAAGGAGCGAAGGAGTGTAAGATTATTTGTTTTCCAGTCTATCTGCCCAATGTTCGGGACTACACCTTATCTTTGCGAGTTTTCTACCCAACTGCCTCCAGTCGATTTCAAACTCTTGACATGGGAACCTAGATATTGAACCCTTTAAGTGATTCTGGATAGTTTAAAGTTGACAATTGTACCTGAGAAAAAAGTCCGTCACGCAGGGGCTGCGTAAACTAAGCAGATTTCCCACGTGAAGTTTTACAATAGAGAAATCTGCCTAGTAATAACCTATTCTCACGAGGACGAATAGTTAGTGAAACGGCCACACTAGCGCTAGTGCGCTCGGCGGAAACTCCTAACATAGCAGAACAACAACAAGAACAATATTTATAGTAAATTTAATTTGCAATAAGATTGGTTCTATACAATTTTTTGATCCGACGTATGGTAACGGAGATATTTCGAATTTTCGAAAATCCCCCCTCTAACCCCCCCCCCTCCCACTGGTCCGATTTCAGCCATTAACGAACTTGATCTTCCTTTTTACATAAAACGATTAAATTCCGAGTTTGGTAACGATCAAACAAAAATTGCGACCGCTAGAGCGTTAACAGACAAATATATATATATATATATATATATATATATATATATATATATATATATATATATAATTTTGAACGGACCTCATTTTCGTCATCTCCTGGGTAGGATCGATGGACATTTGAAGAAATTTTTCGAAACTCTCGTCATGAGTACGACCTCAATAGCTGATTTCCCATAGGGGAAACCTGCTAAATGGGCCGAGAGCAGTCGCAAATTCGTCAATAATTGTTCAATTATGTAGTTTTGTCTAAGTATTCTTTATTTCAGTATTTTATTGAATTGTAGTTCTCAATCATTTACGTTTCATTTATACTAATTCCTATGACATGGGATTTTTTAACTAAATATGTTCGAATTAATTTCAGATAAAAGTACTCCTTCCTTGTCCCTTTAGCATTTTTTTCAAAGTTTCTTGCACACAAGTAGACGAACTCGCCAAATCAGCTACTCAAAAAAGAACTCACGACAACACATCTTGTACACACCAAGATATTCAAGCCCAAGCAAAACATATGATACTCAATTCATGGTAGAAAACTTGGTTTTCCACAACTGATAACAAATTTCGAGAACTGAAACATACACTTGGTGAATGGCCTTCCTCAAAAAGGCTAATTAGAAGAGAAGAAGTAGTTTTAACGAGGTTGAGAATTAGCCATTCACGACTAACTCACACTTACCTACTTACTGGAGAAGACGAACCCTACTGCCATCACTGTAACTGTAGACTTACTATAAACCATATACTAACTGAATGCTATTTAAAGACTCACATAGACCTACCATACTGAATTACTACATGACTGTAGCCCGTATATAGACCGCGTATTGCAATACTTGAAATAAAACAACATTCTAAAAAAATTAGGCAATACTGAAAATATTTGCAGAAATGAGCATACTTACGTAAATATAATAATTATATGTTATATGTTTAATATGTTATATGTTGAATATGTTAAATGTGTTATATGTTAAATACGTTAATTATTATGCTGTAAATAACTGATTCGTCGCTAAATCACCCCAGTTACGAAATGGGATTATTGTATGAATAAATAATGCATAATAAATAACCGAGAAAGTAACTACATGGTTTTAGTTTTTGGCCCTCAGTAAACCCTCACTCCTACTCCTGTCATATTAACAATTAGCGGTTTTATTATGAACTACTTTATTTGAAGCTTATATACCAAATATTTTTCTCATTGAACTTTTACTTTTTAAGATAAATGCAAATATGTGGCGCACATGGGAAATCTGCTTAGTTAACGTAGCCCTTGCGTGACGGACGTTTTTACCTTCAGTTTACTGACGGTAGTGATAGATAGACATGCCCACACTAGTGACAGACGTGCCCACACTAGTGGCGGCACCATACAACCACCCATACAGATGTTTTCAAATAAAATGTACAATGTGTGTGTGAATAAAATCTAATGATATTAGTGTTAATTGTGACAAAGGTAACGCTGTTGTAGATAACTGGAGAGGATTTGGGGAACATTGCCCCATCAAAGATGTCAACGAAACCAAATATAATTGCTGGATAAGGTATATTTTGTAAATAATAAATGAATGAGAAGAAATGCACAAAAAACACTATGTGCGTAACTATTACTAATTCTAAAAGGCTTGAAGGAAGAAAAGGGAAACTACTGAAGACGGAAATCCTCAATGAATAAATATTTCTTGGAAGTGAATGCCTTTGTTGGCACTATTGATTATTCTGAACGCCAACAGCGTCTTGCTAGAATCTTCACATTCATTATGCATTACTCCTTTATTGTGGTAAATTCTACTTTAGAGGAAATACCTGGGAGTTGCTCAATTTATTGTGGAACTAGGAAGAAAAATGTAAATAATGTATTGCTACATTTTAACGAAGAATGTATGATTTGTACTAACGGTATTTCAACTACCTATGCAATGAGTTTAAATTTAAATGTCTTTCTCTTCGCCCCCCCCCCCAAATGTTATGTTTCTTTCAATAGAATAAATGCAAAAATTGTCATTAAGTTCCTCAGGGCGTGTTATGTTTCATCGGCTGTCTGTTCATATGCCCCATACTCATTTAATTAGCAAGTTTTCGAGTTCTTTACGGCTCTTTGCTGTAGACATTCCCTTTTAGTAGGTATTCCATTATGATCTATTATTATTAGAAAAAAAAAAACCGACAGAAAATAAGGAATCTACTAGGATTCGATCAAAGACCTGTTGGCTATCTAGGCCAATTCTGTACCAAAAAGTCCGTCACGCAGGGGCTGCGCAAAGTAAGCAGATTTCCCACGGGAAGTCAACAGACAAATGTACGTACCGGTAACACCACCGTAAATGTTAGCGAATAAATACAAACGGTAATAAAAAATCTTTCAGTCAATTCACAAGATAATAATCTCAACAACGGAAAGCGTCGGAATTGTAAACAAACAGGGCAGCGCTGAATAGATAGAATTATTCGAGAATTATATTTATAGTGCATTTAATTTGCAATAAGATTTATTATATATACTTCTTCGATTCGACTTATAGTAACGGAGGTATTTTGAATTTTCAAAATTCTCCCCCTCTAAACCACCCCTTCCTCTGGTCTGATTTCAGCCGTTAACGAACTTGTTCTTTCTTTTTACATAAAACGACTAAATATCAAGAGTACGAAGATGAAAGTAAAAGAGAAAAATAAGGAAGCTACCATGATTCGCCCAAAGGCCTGTTGGGTATCTAGCTCACAATACTTTACCAAAAAAGCTAAATAAGGGGATAGGGCTTTAGCAGATTTGTCAGTTCACCAAGCATTCTTCTTCTAATGGTTAATATTCTGGTATGTTAGATTGTTTCTTGAAAAACCTATTTATTGAGCTGTTCTATATAAGAGGCGGAAAAAGGCAGCACCTGTAGATATTATCTTCAAAACTAACTTAGCACCATCGACATGTAATGTCCGAGGAAGAAGTCTTTTAAGAACATAAAAACAATTCAAAACCACTGAAACAGACGACAAGATTTTTGAAAAATGTAGGCAACAGCCAACTAAAGGTATAACATCTATTAAGAATCTGATATGGACACCTCTAGACGTTCTTTAACTCCTATTGAATACAATAAACAAAAAGATTAATTGGAATTCATTTGAAATGATTTCTGTCAGAAGTGTTATAAGAAAGATATCTCTATTCCGATATATCGGATCGAAAAATGTTATAGGACTTAGTTTATAGACCTTTTTTATGTTGCATCGTCTGATAATCTCCTCCTCTCTCACCCTTACTCGATTTTGATGAAAATGAACGGTGAATACCTTATACATCCCAAAAATGAAATTTCAACATTCTAAGCGTTTACGTTGTTGAATTGTGTGACATATTTACATTCGTACAGACGTCATACCGAAACTAGTCAAAATGAGCACAGGGAGGGTGAAATGAATAATTCCGTAATGGGCATATATATTTTTTTAAGCAGATTCCTCTGACAAAGAAATCAGCTATTGAGGTTGTACTGATGATGCGATTTTCGATAAATATTTTCAAATTTCCATCGACTTACTAAGCCGATGACGAAAATGAGGCCCGTTCAAAATCACACACGCCCACACTCACTCACACGCGCGCGCGCGCGGGCATGAATGGGAAGGAATTAAAAATTCAAAATATCTCCGTTATTATGAGTATTAAATGTTATAAAACCAATCTGCTGACACTTTTACTTGTTGTTCTATACATTTTTTATTCAGTGCTCAAATATCAAGCAAATTATTCAAACTTTCTTGTTTTCAGCTTTCAGTAAAAACTCCTCTTCTACTCATCGAAATTTTACTTAGAAATACATGGTCAGTTGTGATCTCAAACGCATCGCATCAGCAGGTGGGTCATATGCTCACCCATAGTGGGTCATGCCCTGCGTGACGGGTCTAAAACATTGAATGTAATATTAAATTCTCTTATAGTTAATGATTCAGTTATAAATATGAAGGGTTTTTTTTTCTGTTGTAAAGGGGAAACGTGCAAAATCGAGGACTACATATATTATAACTGTACCATTATGCGAAGAAGTTTGTAATTTCATTCAAATCTCTATTTCCTATGGTGCTAGTTCGATATTTATGTTTTTGTAAACTCCAGTTTTAAAGAATTTTTTAGGGTTCAGTTTTCAATGAAGCCCCACTGAGTTGCCAAGCAAAATAATACCTTGTGAAACGTCTTAGACTCAGCTCAAGATTACTATTGTTTGAATGGAGTTTACTAAGACAAGAAACTTATGTGATCATTTTCTGATGTCATCAGCAAGTTATATTTCAATTTTAATATACGTTTAAAATTACGGATGTGATCCCCCACCCACTCTATTCACCAGACCTTGTCCCAACAGATTTTCACTTATTTCGGGGCACTTCAAAACTCTCCTAACGGGAAAAACTTTAACACTCTGAGGACTGCAAAACGCACATAGAAGGAGTTCATTACACAAAATTCTGAGAAGGCAGAATTAAATAATTACCTGAATGATAGCAACATGTCATAATGATCATAGTAGGTCATATATAAATGGTTAAACATATTTAAAAGAATCTAAAGTTTATGTTGAAACCACCAGTAAAAACGCTAGGAACGTATATTAGAACCTATTATTAATAATTGGTGATTAATAATGGATGCATTTAGCAGATTTCCCTTAAGGGAAATCAGCTATTGAGGTCGTACTCATGATGCGAGTTTCGAAAAATTTCTTCAAATGTCCATCGATCCTACCCAGGAGATTACGAAAATGTGGTCCGTTCAAAATTATATATATATATATATATATATATATATATATATATATATATATATATATATATATATATATATATTTGTCTGTTAACGCTCTAGCGGTCGCAATTTTTGTTTGATCGTTACCAAACTACAAATATAATCGTTTTATGTAAAAAGGAAGATCAAGTTCGTTAATGGATGAAATCGGATTATAGGGGGGGGGGTTTAGAGGGGTAATTTTGAAAATTCAAAATATCTCCGTTATTATGCGTCGGATCGAAAAATTGTATAGAATAAATCTTATTGCAAATGCAATTTACTATAAATATTGTTCTATACATTTATTCTGTATCTTGAATATTAACCGAGATATTTGCATTTGTATTCTGCGTGTGGTCGCCAGTAGGCTGTTCGGACTTTCCGCCGAGAGCTCTGGCGGCCGTTTCTATAACTATTCGTCCCTCGTGAATAGGTTTAGAGGTTAGGTTAACTGTTTTTTGGGTATAGAAACTACGTTATTACGCCCAAATTAATGTTTTAAGTTTAGAGGTTTCTTACTACTACCGTTGTTATTAGGCAGATTTCTCTATTGTAAAACTTCACGTGGGAAATCTGCTTAGTTTACGCAGCCCCTGCGTGACGGACTTTTTACTTTTCAACTTATATATTGTATTATAACGCTTTCAGCCCCCAATAAGCCTCCACATGTACTTAGGTGATTTACATATAGGAAAATTACGCGACAAATCATATCAAGTCTTGCTGTATAGGACCCTAAGGGAAATATCGGCAAAAAAATTTATTATGTAATATATTTTATACCTTATCTTGGGAAATCTGGTTGTTTTAGGAACCCATTTCATGAAGAAAAATGTAGATAGCAAATGTAAATAATACTTGCATTTAAAGACTCTTGGCAGAAATTCAAGAGAACAGAAAATCTCGGATATTTAAGACTAACTTACAGATGTTAGAAATTGTTGTTTTAAAGAAAGGTAGAGAATTTGAACATTTCCAGTTTTTAAGTATTATTATTATTATTCTTGGAGGACGTAATTAAAACATTACCTGAAAGATCGCAACATGCAATAGATCATAATGGGTCATATATAATTGATTAAAAATATTTACAAGAATCTGAAGTTTTCATTGAAATCACCAGAAAAAACGTTACGAACTTATTATACAACCTATTATTAATAGTTGGTACTTAATAACGGATGCATTTTACTTTTTCTCACACCCTCTCTCGAAAGAAACCCATGCGTGCGCATCTTTAAAATGTGCGTTCTAAAGACTTTTTCAAAAATTGTGCCAGAGATAAAACCTCAATTGCTGATTTCGCTTGCGGGAAATGTGCTAAAATAAAAAGAAAAAGAAGGTAAGTTGAATACGCAATGCTTTATGTGGTTACCAATGGAGCGAGAGAGGGGCTCGGCTGAGAGGGGCGGCTAGTGACGGTGTAACTGTGACGTAGAGCAGCAGGGTTTGCCTATCGACCTGTGATGTCACAAGAGTGACGTAGCAACAAGCCCCTCCAGAGTTGTAGGCCAAACTTCATCCCCGCCCCCTACACACCACGCATCCTGATATAATGATCGCACCACATAACACATGCTTACCTGTCAAACTGTCAGCTGTGATACGCCACATTTTTGGATTCGATCGATATAGTTGTATGGACAGATAATGATGTTTGTTTTGGAAGATAATTTTTAGAGTTTACCAATATATTAATGGAAACAACTTTATTATTCTCTCACCTTCTGCGCCTTTCCTTCATATTAGTCCATAAAGTTTGTATGTGTGTGTGTGTGTGTGTGTGTGTGTGTGTGTGTGTGTGTGTGTGTGTGTGTGTGTGTGTGTGTGTGTGTGTGTGTGTATATATATATATATATATATATATATATACATATGTTTATATATGTTACCGTTTTTATGTAGCTTAAAGTATCGTTTATTGAATTTCCCTTAATATAGGAGTTTCTTCATTTTCTTTAAGTAGACACTGTTTCTACCTTTTAGATGAGTTAAGTAACATTCGTTTGAATTGTTTTAGCAGATTTCCCTTAAGGTAAATCAGCTATTGAGGTCGTACTCATGACGTAATTTTAGAAATTTTTCTTCAAATGTCCATCGATCCTACTACTAGGTAGATGACGAAAATGAGGTCCGTTCAAAACTTTATATATATATATATATATATATATATATATATATATATATATATATATATATATATATGTTTGAGCGTTACCAAACTCGATATTTAGTCTTTTTATTTAAAAAGAAAGATCAAGTTCTTTAACGGCTGAAATCGTACCAGTGGAAGGAGGGGTATAGAGGGGAGGATTTTCGAAAATCCTAAATATCTCCTTTACTACACGTCAGATCGAGAAATTGTACAAAATCAATCTTATTGCAAATTAAATTTACTATAAATATTTTTATATACATTTATTCTCTATCTTGAATATTAACCGAGATATTTGCATTTTTATTAAATCTGGGCGGCTAACGAACGAGAGTGACTTTCCCGCCAAAAGCCAGTTCGGCCGTTTCCTTGACTGCTTGGCTCTCGTGAAATTTCTCTATTTTAAAACTTCACTTCGGAAATCTGCTTAGTTTACGCAGCCCCTGCGCGACGGACGTTTTAATAATATATCTGCATATAGACGAGCACCTGCACATATGTGTATATATCGACACTTATAATTGTTTGTTAGGGCTCTAGCGGTCTAAATGTTTATTATGGACAGGTTCAATTAATTATCCATGGCTTAAAACTAAGTGTGATATTCTTAATGAATTAAAATAGGTCCAGTTAGAATGAAGGATAGAGAGATGGAACAAATTGGGAAGGGGAGAGAATTAACCTATCTTATAATTTCATTCAAATTCAAATATTTGAGGTGTGTTTTCTATTTTTTCAATTTCAGTTTAGTCACACTTTTCTTCGTGGAAATATTTCTTTCAGTTGTTATTGACATTAAATATCTTATTAAAACCATAATTTTCAAGTATTGGTAAAATTGGTCTATATGAAATGAGAAAAGTATTTGCAGTTAAATCATCAAAGAGTAATTGCAGCATGTAGGCACTTTGCTTAGTTTCAGCAGCTCTAGCGTGTTTGGCTAATAATTAACAATTTTATTTCAGTATTATATTTTAAGGAGGTATTTAAAGTTGCAAGCATTGTTGACTAATGATTATGTATTCCATAAATAAACTATAGAAGTAGCCTCCTCTTTATTATTCATATATCGTATATTTTCAAATGCAGCGTATAAAATATATTTAATTATTTATTGTATTTCCATACTAAGGAATCATTTTATTGTAGCAGTATAGAAGAGAGTCGTGAGTTCGATTCCCATCTGGGAAATAGGAATGAATTTATTGAGTGATGAAGTAATTTAATAGTTCCGCTAGGTAAGATAGGCAACCTATAGAAGGCCCGTCCCAATTAGTCTTAGTAGCTCAAAGTTGTTGATAAAAAGTAACATTTAATAGTATTGTTCTGCAGTATAAATAATTTCGCTTCACATATAGAAAATGTAACTCATTACTTTTTATAGGTAAAAAAAAAAACTGCAATGAAAGTATGGTTTAGGGGAAAGTTTATTTTCATTAAAAGTGAAACAACATCATTGAATACTGTGATTACAATTTTTTTGAGCCTTGTTTCTGACTTGCGTTTTATTTTTGTATTTCATACGATTTTAAAAGAGGTTAGATACAATGGTTGGCGCAAAGTTCAAATTACTGGCCAAAAAAATATGGGGAAGTAAGTTTGCATTACACGGCACAACAGAGACAGGAAAAAATAGGAGTTAGCGCTGGATATCGTGGCATGATGATTTCTGGAAGGTTTGTAAACCATTTGCACAACTTTAGAGCAAAGTAATTTGAAAATAGATTTTTTTTTTTTTTTAACACTTTGGAAATGAATTGGATAACCCAAGATAAGAGGTTATACTAATATAATTAAAATTACGATAGTAAGAGTGTCGTCACAGAATGAAAAATACAAGATCGGAATTTCTTTGGAGACCACTAACTCATGATGAAGGGAAAAAAGTCCTTCGACTTACTTTAAAACATATACTAACTAACTGCTACCTAAGAACTAACGTAGATCTACCACACACTTTGATTGAATTACTACATGGCCATAGCCAGTACATAGACCTCGCTTATACATAAAAATATTTTCAACAAATTATAATGTAGAACAATACTGAAAATATTTGCAAAAATGAGTATACTTACTTACCAGTTTATCATATAACTGGTGATTAAAAGTTAACTGATACGTCGCTGAATCGCCCCAGTCGCGATTACTATAAGAAAATATATATAAATGAAGGGAAAGCAAGGAGAATGCAGGTATGTATGAAATCTGAAACAGTCTAGATTACTCAGACCGATTTCATGGCGTAGATCGTACGTGGGAAAAACCTACAATATATGTTCCTGGAATCATTTAATAGGAAGCAAACAAATTACATTTAATTTAGGAGAACTTCATTATTAGTTGCGGACGCTTTCCGCCATATTTTCTTGCCACTTTTCAATACAAGGGTTTTCCTCGTGATAGAAGCTGATGATCCCTTTGACATCTCTGTTTGATCTCTTTTCATAGCCGCGTTTTCATTAAAGTTCCTATTTAATGAGCGAGAAACTCGAAATCGTGGCTCCCTACAAAATACCACTTCAATCACATAACTCAAAACTTCGCAATTGCTTTTTATGAAAACAATTTCGTCTTGTTTCCTTCCTTTCAGCAATTTATTATTTTTTTTTCCTCTCTCATGAACTAGGCTCTTTGTCGGAGGTAATTGCTTGCCGAGCAACTTTTCTGAACTTGGGCTATTTCTTTTCTTACATCAGACACTCGAGTTTCAACTTAGAACTGGCGAGAAGTACGGAGGAATTGGAATTAATTAAAAGTTTATTTTTTCTTCTTCAGAAACTTTATTAGTACTGCTTTTCATCGATTAGAGATAATTTAAAGACAATGAATCGGGTTGCATTGATTACAGATTAAAGACAATGAATTTCGTGTAAAAAGAATTTAATGTTTTCGTATTATGTGAACTGTATTCTTATTTTGTGGTATTCCGTCTAAGAAGTGGAAGTAAATCAAAAAGACTTTTTTTCCCAAGTCTGTTACTTTTTGTCAGATTTTCCCATACGGGAAATCAGCAATTGAGGTGGTACTCATGAAGCAATTTTCGAAACATTTCTTCAAATGCCCTTCGACCCCAACTAGTAGATGATAAAAATAAGGTCATAAATAAATATTTATCTGTTACCGCTCTAGTGGTCGCAATTTTTGTATAATAGTTATTAAACTCGATGTATGTATGAGTTGTATGTAAAACTAAAGATCTAGGAGGGATTTTGAAAATTTAAAATATCTCCATTATAATGAGTCGGATCGAAAAATATTAAAGATTGAATCTTGGTAAACTACAGATGCTCTACAATTTCTGTTCTACTCACACAAAGAACAATTTGTAGCTCAAGCATTAAGCGAGTTATTCGTACTTTCTTGTTTTCAGCCTTCAATAACCTGCATAAAGCTTTTCCAAAACTCACCTCTGAAGTATATGAACATATTTCGAATTATATTGACAAGTTCTAATTAAAATTCAACTAATTAATTATTTCACCATTGTGGAGAAACTGTGAAGTATTAAAACATGAAAGTCCTGTATTAAAGAACGTGTTAGTCCGCAATTTCAAAATGTAATCGCCTAATGCATAAACTCATTACATATGTAAGCACTAATTAGTAGAAATTTAAAAAAAGTATAAAAAATAAAACAGATTTGTACAAGGTGGATGCACATTTCTCAGCTTTATAGATGAAAGAACTATTTTCGTTAGTACATTTATTACAGCAATTATTGAACATACATTACTTTTTCTCTGCCTCAATGTACGTATCTTAAGTTAAGACAGCTTTTAATTGGTACGCATATGTATTTGTGTATTATACTTCCAAAATATTCCGTCTTTCTTTTTCATTGGTATATTTAGAATAAGACACGAACACCTCGTGACTAGGACTGTATCACCGTTACGTTCGGTGTGTATTACCCAATTTACTATCGAGCAGACGAATAACTGATAACAACTTATCTTCGGACTATTCAGAACTACTACACGACAACAGCCCAGCTCATATATTCACACCATCTCCAAGAAATACATATTTCCGACCAAACTTAACTACACACTAAAACATTGAACTATTAAATTGAAATTAAAATAACTGGCTTTCCGCATCTATTACTTTCAATTGGAGAAACCGTAACCGTTATTTTCTTTTACTATAACTTTAGATATTTCAACATAGGCTTTATGAAATAATAAGGTGGCTCTGCCAACTTTTTTTTTTTGGATTGACAAAAAAATCACTCCACTTGCGACACACCTGAGTAAATAATTAATAAGAATTAATAATTCAACGGTGTTGATTCATTTCTCTGTAATAATTATATAAACACTATTATCTCAAGTAAATAAATAAACTAAAAGCTAGAAGCTCTAGGACTATAACAGGAATCCATGGTAAAATGCCTGGCTCTTAGAGGGTTGTTGAATCTAAAGGGTGTTGGAAATTTGGGTAAGGAGGAAATCCTCATTTCTACGAAAACTAACAAGGAAAGGAGAGGTGTTTAATACCTTTCCAGTTGTAACACAATGAACCTCAGACCATTTTAGACATGACTGAAAACTAAAATTACCTGACATCATACAGTTCATTTCTATACGAATGAGCATAGTAATATTGTTTTGATACTTACAAGTAACTATTAGGATACATTTTTTTGGATCAATTCACAGGCTCAACAAGGTAGTGGCTATCAGAATATAGAAACATAGGACTGAGTACAAAATTTGACAGGATTGCCAAAGACAAGATGTTGCCAAGAACACGTTGACAATATAACATTTCCGAAATACAATTTTCACAGGCATAAAGATGGACTGACAAAATGGGCCGATGGGACTGACAACAAGCAATGATAAATAATGTGGAGAGTTCATGCTTGGAATGAAAAATCAGTAAAACATGGTTCGGCCATTTTGATTTTGATTGGTACTAGTATGTGTTTATATATGTTTGATAATCTAATGTTTATTTATGTTTTTTTATGTCTTATGTTTATTAATTGTCTTTATTACTAATATTTAAAGATTATTTGTTGTATTTAATTATTATTTGTTGTTTCAGTTTTGGTTATTTTTCTATAATTTTTTTTTTCATATTACATTGTGAAACTTTGAGCCGAATCGCCAAGATGCGGGTGCTCCTGTATAAATAAATAAATAAAAATAATTTTAGGTTTCCCTTACGACCCCCACTCCTGCTCCATCTGCTGCGCTGATTTGTGACGCTAAACCACCCAGGTCGTCATCCAAACGAGTACAAAAAAATTCATTCAAGTCGGTCCAGCTGTTTAGGAGCTCAGTGACATACACAAGTACAGTAGAATTATAAATATAAAGATACGTATTATATAGGTAAAACCATGTTGAAGATCCCAGACACATCGAAAAAATAAAATTACTTTTAAAAAGTTATGAAAGAGACGGGAATGCGTTAATTGGGAAAGTTCCGAAATTCAGTGTAGAATTTAGACACTTCTAAAAGGTAGAATGAATTTTTAAAAATTTCCACTTTAGTGTTTGAAGCCGTTCCATTGCCACAAAGGCCTTAGTGAATTTAGCTTCAATAGAAGGGGTTGTAGAGTAGTTTTCTCGTTGTCAGGGTTTGTATAAGCCCGTACAACTTGAAGAGCTTTTGTGAAAGGGCGCAAGTGGGTATCATGACGTTGCACTACTTCAGGTATTAACCTTTAACTTTGCCAAGATTTTAAGCCCCCAATCATGAACTTTCATGATCAAGCTTTGCCTTCATGTTATCATCATAAGGGAATAACCGATCCCTAATTACTTGAGGAATTTAAATTTAACCTCTTAGTCGTTGAAGATGCCAAAACGTAGCTATGAATAGCAAATGAAGTCCTCTTCCTTTTGTCGCGTACAATAAGCGATTTAAAGAGACATGTAAAAGAGCTCATTGAAAGGGAAAAGAAACTTAGTTTCTATTATACCGAAAAATTCAAGTTTTTTACGAAATCCAAAATATAAAACAATTATATTCAACATATTTAAATTGTATACATCCACGATCGATAAAATGGTCTACCTCCTCCATCAGGTTTTAAGCATTCATTTCAGAGCCAGCTTTCGAGGTCTTAGCGCAGCTCTTGTTCTTGTTTATATAATGTGTTTATAAACACTTATTTAATTCTGGCAGCTAAAACTACTCACTTCTCCAATATTCATTTTATAATTTCAGCTGGAAGAAATACCTATTGTTATAAATTAATATACATTCACTCATTTTTATATATATAATTCTACTGTACGTGTGTAAGTCACTGAACTCCTAAACGGCTGGACCGATTTAAATGAATTTTTTGGTATGCGTTTGGGTGACGTCCTGGATGGTTTAGATTCACAAATCAGCCCGGCAGATGGAGCAGGAGTGGGGGTTGTAAGGGAGGCCTAATATTAAAAATAGTGATATTTCGTTTCCTATTGGTTTTATATTCTATTGGTTTATTGGAAATATGCACAGGATAAAAGCTGTTTATTTTAGCAGATTTCCCTTAAGGGAAATCAGCTATTGAGGTTGTGCTCATGACGGAATTTTCGACATTTTTCTTCAAATGTCCATCGATCCTACCTAGTAGATGACGAAAATGAGGTCCGTTCAAAACTGTATATATATATATATATATATATATATATATATATATATATATATATATAAATATATATATTTGTCTGTTACCGCTCTAGCGGTCGCATTTTTGTGTTTGATCCTTACCAAACTTCATATTTAAGCGTTTTATGTAAAAAGAAAGATCAAGTTCGTTAACGGTTGAAATCGGACAAGTGGGAGGGGGGGGGGGGGTTAGAGGGGAGGATTTTCGAAAATTCGAAATATCTCCGTTACTAAACGCCGGATCAAAAAATTGCATAGAACCAATCTTATTGCAAATTAAATTTACTATAAATATTGTTTTATACATTAATTCTCTATCTTGAATATTACCCGAGATATTTGCATTTGTATTCTGCGTGTGTCACCAGTAGGCTATGTTCGGAGTTTCCGCCGAGAGCTCTGGCGGCCATTTCCATAACTACCGCCCCTCGTGAATAGGTTTAGAGGTTAGGTTAACTGTTTTTTGTGGCTAGAAACTACTGGGTTATTACGCCCTAAATAATGTTTTAGGTTTAGAGGTTTCTTACTACTACAGTTGTTATTAGGCAGATTTCTCTATTGTAAAACTTCACGTGGGAAATCTGCTTAGTTTACGCAGCCCCTGCGTGACGGACTTTTTTTTTTGTGTTTGTATTTGCAGTTAAAATAGAGTTATTTAAGGTTTATACACCCACTTTGTATTGATTATTATACATTCCCAAATGTGTTTCAATAATAATGACCGTATACATAAGAATTTATTAAATTGAGCTAGGTCTGATTTTACATTTTAGCAGATTTCCCTTAAGGGAAATCAGCTATTGAGGTCGTACTCATGACGCGAGTTTCGAGAAATTTCTTCAAATGTCCATTGATCCTACCCAGGAGATGACGAAAATGAGGTCCGTTCAAAATTTTATATATATATATATATATTTGTCTGTTAACGCTCTAGCGGTCGCAATTTTTGTTTGATCGTTACCAAACTCGGAATTTAATCGTTTTATGTAAAAAGAAAGATCAAGTTCGTTAATGGCTGAAATCGGACCAGTGGGAGGGGAGGTTTAGAGGGGGATTTTCGGAAAATTCAAAATATTTTCGTTATTATGCGTCGTATCGAAAAATTGTATATAATCAATCTTATTGCAAATTATATTTACTATAAATATTGTTTTATACATTTATTCTGTATCTTGAATATTAACCGAGATATTTGCCTTTTTATTCTGCATTCGTCGGCAGGAGTGAGCTGTTTGGTACTTTCCGAAGAGAGCTCTGGCGGCCGTTTTCGTAACTATTCGTCCCTCCTGTATAAGTTTAGTGATCCCTTACTACTTACTACACTTGTTTGTGGGCAGATTTCTCTATTGTAATCTTCACTTGGAAAATCTGCTTAGTTAACGCATCCCCTGTGTGACGGACTTTTGTTATTTAGAGTGACTTTTGTTATATTCACTTTTGTCGTAACAAAGTTTAAACGAGATATACACTAAAACATTAAAGTGGGAGCCAACAATTTTATTGGGCACTAACGATTGAATTGAACGTAACAAAACTCTATATGTAGATTAGATTATATCCATGATTATAAGCTATATTCAATTTTTTAGGTCCGAATGGGAGTTATAAGAGAGGCCTGAATGAAAAAATCACGATATTTAATTTTCTATTTGTTTTAGGCAAACGTACATATAAACAAGTTGTTTTTTGTATTATTAAAAGTAGCATTTGTTTTAAACATAATATTAAATTTAATATCCTAATCACTTGAAATATCATGCAGGACAATGTCTGTCGGGTCTGCTAGTACGTATATATTATTATTTATATGTGAATAAGATGTAGCTGTCTTACAATGTATAAATCTGAGACAAAATGTTGGGACGTGAGCGAAAATAAAGCGAAACAATATCTCGGTGAAAACTATCCGGGCTCAGAGTCAATAAAATCCTGGTAAGAGGTCAAGGGTTGTAAAGAAAACGGGAAATAAGGGATAGGGATGAGTAGAGGGTGAGTTGGGCCTAGCGGAAGAATGGGGATTAGGAAAGGTAAAAAGCCCTCCCTGATGGGATGAGTTCTGGATATATCTTTTTATTCTCTCAGGTCCACTCCAATTTAAGGGATTACCTCATTTCCTTGCTTTAATTAGTCCCACTGTTATTCTTCGGGATTTCGTGTCCCTTAATTATATAATCTGCTGCCGGACGTAATGACGTTATGAAAAAAAAAAAAAAAATACACAGTATAATATCAACGTGTGAGGGGAAAATTCTTGTTTCGTTTATCTCATTGAGCCTCTTATAGAGCGAATATTAACGAGTTCTACGGTTTCTTCTTATAATTAGAAAAGTCCGTCACGCAGTGGCTCCGTAAACTATGCAGATTTCCCGCGTAAAGTTTAAAAATAAATAAATATACATACCGTTACCACAACACCACCGTGAATATTAAGTTTAAAAATACAAACGATAATAATAAGCCTTCCGACTGAAAGTATCTAAAATGTAAAAAGAAACCACCACCAGAACATATTTGCATTTATCTCATGTAATAAAGGTCTCTTGAAAACAATATGTGGTATTTAAATGATGTGGTTAATTAAAAAACCGAGTATTGTTTATGTAACAAGAGTAGAAGGGGGGGCAAATATATCGGTTAATATTCAAGATACGGAATAAATGTATATAACAATATTTATTGTAAATTTAATTTTCTTTAAGATTGGTTTTAATTCGTTTTTTCGATTCGACGTAAAGTAACGGAGATATTTCGAATTTTCAAAATTCTCCCCCTGCTCCGATTTCAGCTGTATATGAAATTAATCTTTCTTTTTACACAAAACGACTAAATATCGAGTTTTGTAACGATTAAACAATAACTGTGACCGCTAGAGCGGTAACAGACAAATATACATATATATGAATATACAGTTTTGTACGTCATCTCCTAGGTAAGATCGATGGATATTTGAAGAAAAATCTCGAAAATCATGAGTATGACCTCAATATCTGATTTCCCTCGAGGGAAATCTGCTAAAACCGTTCAAGACCCGTGTGCCAAGCCTTCTTACCCAAATTGTCCAAATATAGAAGGCCACTCAAATATCTAATCTGTGCTGTATTTGTATGGTGAGCCACATTTCTTTCTAAAAACGATGTATATGGTACAGAAGATTAGGCGAAGAAGCAGGAGTAACTTGGAAGGCCTCAGGGTAGAAAGACAGCTGACCGCACTGGGTGAGGTACGCTGGTTGCAGGCTCTGAGGAAGAGGGCCGAACATTATTGCATAGTGTATATTTTTATGTAAGCACGTACAAATATGTGAGTGCGTGGGTGACGAAGCAAGTGACTAAAGGTGACATGTTACTACTACCTGATATTAAGAAGAGATTCCCACAATGATAGGTGAGTCTATATAGAGTTACAAAACAACATTTACCACATGAGATTTGGGATACTAGAACGTGGGACAAAGTGGCATTATAGAGAAGCTTAATGGCTACATCTCTTGAGAAAAAAATTGCTGTTTGAAAAATGTTGCGCATTTCCTTTATCCGCTCCATTACGTGTGTGGGCGGAGGTAGTGTTTGTCGCGGGCTTGTGTGTGTCTCTTAAATATCTTCAAATGCTCATCCATTCTAGTTAGGAGATCATCAAAATGAGATTTATATTCATCTATGTTGGGATGAAGAGTACGGTACATCCGGGGTTTATCGAGTCATTCTATCCTAATTTTCCTTAAGTCGAGTGTAACTTCAAAGTACCAATGTATGTTGTCTCTGTCTTTGGCCCTAAATAATACCAAAATTATATGTATAATTGTTACTCCTATACACATTTCCTCCAAAAGCCTCCAGAGTCTTTAATCCCCCAAATAGAAAGGCAGATCATACTCTTTGGCTTTTTCATGCATGAACCAAAGAGGGAGGCACTTGCTCTTCCTGTGCAAAATCTCTTTGATACTTTCCACTAACTTCTAACCCTTTTCCACTACATATATTAGTTATCCCACCTTTTCCACTACATATATTTGGTATTGTCGGTTGTTTAATACACTAAGCAAATAGGGTTCTTAAGTATGAAGGAAATAACATTACTGACATATGTATGGGAAGTTATTATCAGGAAGGAATATTATCTCGTGATTTTTGATAATGGATAAAAGATACATTTTTAAATGAGAAAATACATGAGGTACAGTGGCTCTTTCCATAGATCATATGACTGGGGATATGATCTATGGAAAGAGCCACTGTACCTCATGTATTTTCTCATTTAAAAATGTATCTTCTATCCATTATCAAAAATCACGAGATAATATTCCTTCCTGATAATAACTTCCCATACATATGTCAGTAATGTTATTTCCTTCATACTTAAGAACCTGGGATTTCATAGTTATTAATAGACAAGAGAGTTATCTCGACCTTGTTTCTATCATTTGGATCGGACTTGTCGTGGAACTTGAACTCGTCGGTCCTGTCGCTAACTGATTTGACATCACTCGTGATTTTACTACATTCTGTTAGAAAGACATAAATAAGTCCCTTGTTTGATTCCCTGTCTTAGGAATTTGTTGCCATTATAGGCATCCTCTATATTACATGTTCTTCTTTAGAGTATTCCCGGCTTTGCCTCGTCATCTTTGTGAATTGCCGCAGCAAATTCATTCACCACCGCATTCTTTGTAGTTCCACTAGCTCTTGGTTGTAATTTGTTCCGATACACATTTTTCGTTCCAATATGGTTTATGATCACCAGATTCCTGATATGGATTCTAAAAGAAGCTCCTTACTACATTCGGAAAATACCTTTGGTCATGCATTCCCTCACTATAAGGTGTAATTTATTGCAAAGGATACGATGTCACTTATATAATATATGAGAGAGTTGTTTATCTCGACTCGAACCCACGCCTTACGTTGGAATATTCAGTAGTCTAGTATTTTTCTTTTTAAATATCGAACCCTTACCACACGTACAGCTTCAATGGTTAGAAGACAAGCTTTTTTTTATGTCGTTATCGTTTATTTTAAATTTCTTTTCGTATATTGTTTTTAATAATATTTATGTATATTTTTATATATACTTTCATTTTTACATAAATTGAAAGGAGGAGAGATTTTCTTTCTCTTCCTTCTTCTCCACTCAATGACACTGAGTAAAGAGCAGCCGTACAACATGAGCTGATTAAGTTGAGCTGGCTCGTAGCCAGGACTCTGGACAGAGTTGCAGTATTTTATTCTCCTGGTTTACCGGCCAATGAAGTGTCTCCTATTACCAGCCAAGTTCCTGTCTGAAATACTGCCAAAGGGAATCGTATATCAAATTTCGTGTAGCCTCAATATCATACAGCTCACATTGTAGTTTTCTCCGTGCAGTTTGACGACATGAGGACAATCAAAATTGTTATCACTCGATGGAAAATGGCTAAAACATAAATTTATTTCACTAGCTGTTAAAACAGTATGCGAGTTCCACAAGGCAGAAAATATGCAAATTTCACAGCCCTAATTATTTGGGAAGTTCTCCGAGTTAGAAGTTACTTGAGCCATGTTTTCTTGAAGCGTTGCTTGCACGCAGAAATCTTGATGAACTAAGATGTCTTGTAAGACGAAAGTTATTTTCCAAATAATTAAAGCTGCTGGAATATGCATATTATTTTTTTAAGTATTTTGTAATGCGAGTTTGACAACTACTTTCCTCTTCAGTAATTCACGCAAGAAATACAGATTGTGGCTTCAGGAAAAACTGCTCAAAATGTGCAATGAAAGCCAACATTACCAATAACTATGTAAGTGTTTGGTATATTGAGAAAGCTAACATTACCAGAATCTGCAGCCTCATCAACAAATCATGGAAATTCAGAGCTTCAGGAAAAATGTGTTGACAAGGTGCATTTGAGATGAAAGCCATCATACCAAAAGCTTTTGGAATGTTGGTAAAGTCAATATTACCAAAATCTACAGCCTACTTATCAGTAAATAAAGCAAATACCAGCCAGTATGGCTTCAGGAAAATATTGCTCAAGATGGGCTATAATTTTCACAATAGTTTTTCCAAATACTGCAGGTTCATCATTGCATTTATTTGTCTTATGCGCACTAGTAATTCAGCTTCTGGAATTTTAATTTTTGTGAATGTTTCATTATTTGCTAAATTATGAACTTATGAGGTTCTAGGTTTATTGGCCAGAAATGTCTTTCTCTTATGTGATTTTGTGGTTATTGGTTACGTAGAATGGTTTAAAAACTACTGCAACAGCTCTGCCACAGTTTCATAGATTTTTATCACCTTTATGTAGGGATATAATTAATTAAAATACTCCAAAGAAGACAGCTCACATTCATTTTAAGTTAAGAGCTTTTCACATATAGGCAGAAATGTAAAACATCTGTGAGTGCAGAATTTTTTTTTTTTTTTATTTACGTCCACTTTATGCTAATATGTCTTATTGAGACGGATTATCTACAGGTTACCACCCTTTTTTAGACAGGGTGTGATTAAGGAATCTTTTTAATGAGTCCACAACAAATAAAATCCTACTCCCCAGATCGGCAATCGAACTCCATGCGAGATTTACCACGTGAGATTAAGACCAACCAGTCCAGAATTTAAAAAAATAAATAAAAAAGACCAACATATATTTATGGGAGAGTGTCAGCCACGAACAAAGTATTAAAAAACTCCCAGGCCTGACTACACGTGGAGTAGTTTACCTCCCTACGTGACCGAAAATCACAAAAACGTCACTTTCAAAGAGAAAGTCGAAGAGAGAAGAGATGTTCTAATAGTTAGAAAGTTTACAAAAAGGCATAGAACACAGGATTTTGAATAAACATAAAAAATAGAAACCTTCAGATATAATGAACGGTAATATATAATCATATGTTTTCATTTCTATTACCAATATAAAATTCTTTTCTTCAAAAAAACAAAAAAAAAACAGTGACTTTACAAAATTAAAATATTCAATTGTATTACAAATAGAACTAGTTAAAATCCTCCTGAGGGTGGGAGTTAGAATTATTCTAAGGTATTCTCTACTGACCTTCTGATCTCTAGACCAAGAGTTATCCACACAATGGTTGAAGCTACTTTTCATGTTACAAGTGACATGAATGGTACGGTGTGCTTCAAAAAGGCAATTTTCTTTTATGCAATCTCTATAACTGAAGTCTGTATTTGTATAATAAACATGGAAACTTCCTGGCAGAGGAAGCCATATGTAGTTCTAACAGAAGCCATACCCTGGCAAAGCGATTCAACCAACCCCGCCTAATAATCAATCCCAATTTATGTTCAACCTAGAACTCTATCTTTCTCTAAGAGGGAATTCTCTCAATAGTCAAAGCGATTAACCATATAAAACCTGACAAAGCAACAACAATCACTTAGGTTTCTCTCTATTGCGCTGAATGTAAGGTCAGTTTTCAATTAAAGGCATTTCCTACCAGAATATTTATTTAGAATAACAATAAATCCATTAAAGTAGATTTCCCTTAAGTGTAAACCTCCACTCCTACCACCAGCTTTACCCACTACAATTGAAGAAGAATCTCATGTGGACACAACATGATTTTCCTCTACTCCTATTAAATTAAATAAACAAAATGATTTACTTCACTTCATTTAAAGTTATTTTATTTGAAAGTAATACTCCGCTTCCAAACATCGAGGCAAAAGATGCTATCGGACATGACTTTTAGTTATTTTTATACCATATTACATATATTTAACCACAAAATATTTAATAAAAACTTTTGTATATGCAACCCCTCCCCCATTCGTCGATTTCTATCAAAAGGAAAGGTGCACAACTAGTTATACAAACGTCTTAAATATAAAATTCCATCGTTCCAAGGCTAGTGGTTGATGACTTACATGAAATACATACATATAAACGTACAACTGTAAATAAAATAGATATATGTTATCAGGAAGCACACATTTTTCGCGAATTCAATGCTTCCTTTAGTTCGTTCATGAAAATAAAAAGTGTTTTAATCGGAACCTGAGTAATCGTATTGTCGTTGAAACATTCAATAGAGAATATCATTATCATTGACCATTTTTGACCAAGATCTTTTGGGCAAATCCATTCCAAATTGTTTGCTCAATAATCTTAAAAATCGGTCAGTATGTGAAGTTGCATTTGTTAATGTTTACAGTTCAAAACAAATACTTACACTATTTTCTTCTTTTCTCATAATTTTTTTTTTAAATATTGATTTCGCTGTTTGAGGTTCCACACTGATATTGAGAACAGTGACACTCGTAACTACTTAGCGTTGTTTTTCACCAAGATGGAAGTAGCCTTGGTTCACATTTTTATATAAAAGAACTCCAAAGAAACCAAACATATAGAGTTTTTTAATTATTGTGTTGTGATGTGTGGTTTCACTCGATAAAATAAAGTACATTTCTTCTGTATGTTACGTACAATGATCCTCTCTATACTACACAAGAGGTTGGTACTTCATTGAAAATGAGGAAAGGATAATAGCATGTCAAATAGTAGAGTGGATCCGTCACCATGATTGACTATTTGACTACAAAAAACGTCAGCTTCAGGAGAATCCTTCCGAAAAAGGAAAAATTTTACAACGTTCCTCCAATCAAGCACTCTACATAGGAGTATGAAACCTTTTGATACGTGATTAAACATCTTAAAGCATGGATTACAATAGCTAAAGTGCTTACTGGCTTTTATTAGCAAATTTCCTTTTAGGGTCCGTTCAAAAATCTATATATATATATATATATGCTCTAGCGGTCGCAATTATTGTTTGATCGTTACCCAAATCAACATTTCGTCGTTTTATGCAAAAAGAAAGATCAAGTTCGTTAACGACTGAAATCGGACCAGGGGGAGGAAGGGGGGTTTAGAAGAGAAGAATTTTGAAAATTCGAAATATCTCCGTTAATATTCGTCAGATCGAAATAGTGTATAGAATCAATCAATTTAATCTGCTGTAAAGATTGCTATACACATTTATTCTCTATCTTGAATATTAACTGAGATATTTGCATTTTTCAGTTTTCTGCCTTCAACAAACTCCCACTTTTACTCATGTTATATAAAAATTCGAAGATTGAATACCAAATATTGATTTCAAGAGACCTTTATTATTCGCGGTAAATGTAAATATTGCCTGTTGATCTCCCCCCCCCCCCCCGGTCTTAAGTTTTTGGACGACATAAATTTGAGTGATTGACTATTTTTAAAAATGACAATGTAAGTTGTTTTAATCATTTTGCTCAAACTGGAATGTTATCAGTGTCTTCAGCTTTCGGCTTTTCTTCACACTTTTTCATGCGATTTGAACGTTCAATTAAGTCAACCTGAACAATCGCTGCTACTTCTATTTTATCACAATGCCTCTATCAACTATTGCTTTTACAACAGTGGGTGATACTGGTTAGATGGGGTGAAACGGTTGTATAAAACAGATGGAACCACAGGTTGAAGAAAGAAGCCCTCTTGTTTTTCGTCTATGCGTTGAATTACTGCCTGCTTGTGGTGAGTGTTCTCGAAATTATTCCAACTTCTAATTCGGTTTTAGGAGTTTTGTCTAATAGAGACTAGAAATCAAACTGACTATAATTTGTCTAGCTCACATGACAAATATTGGAGTGGTTTTCGCGACTGCTGCGTATTGCCATTTGCCAATATATGATATTAATATTCATAATTGACAGTATTTTTTTTTTAGGTCTCTAAAAATAATTGTCTGTTCATGTTTTTAGCAGATTTCCCTTTAGGGAAATCAGCTATTGAAGTCGTACTCATGACGCGAGTTTCGAAAAATTTCTTCAAATGTCCATTGATCCTACCCAGGAGATGACGAAAATGAGGCCCGTTCAAAATTATATATATATATATATATATATATATATATATATATATATATATATATATATATATATTTGTCTGTTAACCCTCAAGAGGTCGCAATTTCTTTTGTCGTTACTAAACTCGATATTTAAACGTTTTGTGTATAAATTAAGATCAAGGTCGTTAGCGGCTAAAATCGGACTAGTGGGAGGAGCGGTTTAGAGGGGGAGAATTTTCGAAAAATCGAAATATCTCCATTACTATACGTCGGATCGATATATGATGTAGAAGCAATCTTATTGCAAAATAAATTTACTATAAATAATGTTATATACATTTATTCTGTATCTTGAATATTAACCTAGATATGTGCATATTTCTGTTTTCAGCTTCTGAGATGAGATCGGCTAACTTCGGGTCTAGTCGTGAGTTTCCGTCAAGAGCTAGTTCGGGCCCTTCCCGTAACTGTTTGACTCTCTATTCTGAAATTTCCTTATTATAAAACTTCACGTGGGAAATCTGCTTAATTTACGCAGCCCCTGCGTGACGGACTTTTTAAGAGTTCACTTTGTACAACTTCTTTATCACAGCCAGTACTATAGTACCCATTATGTGTCGTGGCTCAATTAACACCGATTTTTTATATAACTTCAACAGTAATATTATTATATATTTTAATTTAATAAAAGTAATTTGTTTTAAATGATCTATTTCATTTTGTGATCTGACTCTTGGACGTAAACAATAAGATACCAAGTTTTAAACATTTCTTGAACGCAGGCTTCAAGACAAGGGATGCCATATTATGACATTTAATCACATTCAAACTAATTTCTGCAAGACTTCTATTAATAATTAATAACTAATTTGTTACTTACAATTTGTGATTACTGATGCTACGGCAGCCCTCTCCATGTCACATCTAGAAAATAAACGAAAGAAAACGTTTAGTGATTCACTTCTTCTAAAAATAGAAATCTAGACAAGATATCGAACAAACTTTAACGCTAAACGAATACAAAATGAAACCGACTTATTTATAACTATTGTAATCTTCATAGCTCATAAGTATAAATGAAATAGTTCAAATTGAAAAGTGTGAATATAATAAATAAATAGCATGGTAGATGATTTGAATGAATGTCTAAGCTGCCTATATCCTTTATCAAAGAAACGTAAATAGTAAGATACTTTTTATTTTTAATGCATTAATTCATCCATATACACCACCAGTATTTCGGATAATTATTTATATTTTTTTGTAGTAGTTTGCGGATGAGCCGAAAAAATGAAGGTTTGGATTAATGGTAGTTTGGCCCTATAGTTAAGATATAATAACTAAATATGATTTTACAAGTGTAAATATTTAAAACTTATATCTAACAAATATATTTTCAAGTAATGACTTCATATTTATCAATTTTTTTATTACTATATACTAACAGAGCAAGTCCCTTTCCTTGCCTTCCTCAATTCTTTCTTAAATCGTCAGATTTTATATTTAAATGTTTTTCCGTAGTAATTATACAGCGTATTTATAGCCTTCCGTCCAGAAATCCAATATTACTAACTTTGTATGAAGTCATATCAACTAATGATATTATTCGATTTCTTAAGGATAATTTTCATTTTCATTATTGACAAATATGGCAGAAATATAATTTAAAAATGTTGGGTAAATTTTAAACTAAGTAGATTTCCAACGTGCATGTATTTGCATTTATCACAAAACGTAAAAGTTCAATGAGAACATTATTTAGTGTTTACCCTTTAAACAATGTGCTTTATAATATAGCAGCTTATTGACAATACGACAAGAGTAAGAGTGGCGGTTTACTGAAGGCCGAAAATTAAAAAAATACAAATATCCCAGTTAATAATCAATATAATGAAAAAAACGTAGATAACAAGTTTTCTGGAACGTTACATTTGCAATAAGATTGAATCTATAAAAATTTTCAATCCGATGAACAATAACAAGGCTTTTTTCGATTTTTTTTTCGAAAAGAAATCTGCTAAAACGGGACTGAAAATTATTGATTGACAGAAGTAGTTTTAGAAATAGGTTGAAGGAGAGTGGCGGGAATCAAGTGCGTCCTTGAAGGAAGAACACGTTTGTTAGGGAACCTTTTCCACAGACCTTGTTATATCCCTTTCTCCGTCTTTTCACATTCTTATTTCCTTTCAGTTCAATCTCAATAAAAAAAAAAAAAGTATTGCCTTTTGTCAAGTGTCATAAAAAACTTAACCATATTTCGTTGCCCTGCGGTTAATTTAGTTATTTATTTCGCAAAATAATATACGAACAGTAACTGAAGTTTCCTGGTTATTTACGGAGTCATTACAGAGGGAAGAAGTTTAAAATTGAAGCATAATTTACCTTTTGAACATGACTGCAATATATCCATTATAACTTTATGAATATGCTTCGAAGTTTGTGCTGCATGGCTGGGTCATTCCCTCAATATTTAATTATTCTTCTACTAATTTCTACCCCACTAGGAGGATGAATCCATTTTTTTAAGAATCCATTGAAATTTAAGAAATTTCTTCTTGTAGAACGTTGACTCCATTAAAAAATGTTCAAGCACAAGTTAGTTAATAATTTTATTGTGGATAAATGTATTATTTTATGGATATTTTATTTTATTAAGAAAATTGCATTCTCCAATACATGCATTTCGTAATTTGAAAAAGTATAATCGTCCTCCTTCACTCTGAACAGAAGCTGATACTAAGGTTATACATAAGGCGCTACTATACAAACACTTTTCTGAGTCTATTGATTCTAATAGTAAATTATATTAAGTTGGGATGTTGAGTTCATGTATAATGTGAGCCAAACTCTGAGATAATTTGAGTGTACGATTGAGGAGTGAAACGATGAAGGGCTGAAGGGGTTGGCTCTACTGTTAATGATCTGCAATTATTGTACAAGGCTTGGATCAATCTCATTAGGAGACAATCTCCAAAAAGCCTTTATGGCACATTAATTGGTGTCAACACCGTGTCTGCAGGCTGTGCTGTAACTGGAAGAAATTGTCTCAGATATTCTCTTTTGTATGTGTGTGTATTTATACTTCAAAAGCTTACCGGCAGCGCTTCACGAGAGGTCGCCATCGGTATACAGGATGTAATTTTCGATATATTTCTGAATTTTTTTTTGTACAATTTAGCAGAATTAGATATCGACACTTCCTTAAAAAACGTTTTGTATTGATCTTTAGTATTTATTTTGGATTTGTCTCAAGGAAATACCATTAAGGAAGATATAATGACTCAATTTCCCAAAACAATGTCTTCAAACATCTGCAATTTGTAAAAAAAAACCGTAAAAAACAGGATACATTTGAATTTGAAAATAAGATGAAGATTGTTTGTCAGAATTGTCACTAGTATTTGATATATTGAAGTAGGAATTGATGTTAAGTTGTCGCCCAAAAAATATCAGGTTTCTTAATAATCTGAGTCAGAACAAAGCGCCCAAAATTTTAAATATCTTGAGTGAATCTTGCATGGAAAATTTGAAGGATTTAATTTACTAAAAATAAAAATTACAACACTTTGTCATTTTTTGATATACGAATAGTTCATGTGATTTGCAGGTTAAATTTGTTGATTGTGATGTACGTAACAGAAATATCATTTATTATTGATTCTCAGTTTGCTCCTGAATCACTCTCTGTCTGGAGAAATGCAGCCAGGAGATTAAATAAAAAAAAGAAAATTGTTTCTGGCAGCAATGATATACTAATATATCATGAACCCTCCTATCTTTGTGATTTTATTTGTATACTATATTCGTTAAAATGCTTCAGACTGGCGTTTTTTGGCTCTTGCTTTCTTTGTACAAGGCTACACAAATACTGGCTTTAAAATAAATACAATAGAAAAATCTTAATCTTATTTTTCAATCCAGATTGTAGGTGAAGTCGAAATTGTAGTTTCTCTCATCTGCTTTAGCAGTCAAGGTTTCCACCCAAAGCAAATTATCTAAGTCTCTCGTCCATCTCCGAGATAACGTAATTCGACCGCGATCGTGTGATTACGATTACGAGACATTTTAACTAATCGGAGTGTATCTAAAAATTGATTATGTTACCATTATTTGGTCTTAAAACGTGTATTTTAAAAAGATGATTCCCCTGATGTGAAATCTGCAACTAAAAAGTGATACAATTTAAGGCTGAACTACTAAAATTAGCTACTAAAGATGCTAAAAGTGCGTAACATGTTACAAACTGAACAATAGAATTATACAGTACATAAGTAACAAATAACTCATTTAGGTTAGCAAAAAGAAGTGAAAGAGGAAATTGCTGAAGTGACAATGAGAGTAACGTGGAAGAGAAATAATTAGAAGAGCTATGTTGTAAATTATTAAATTGTTGTCTAATTATCATTAATTAATTATTGCTATTCATCGTCAAATTATTAGAAAGATGAAGTGAGAGGGAGCAATATAATAGAGCATAAGAATGGTGTTTGGGGTGCTAAAAATATCATATGTAATTTTACGAGATAATTTTGTAGTTAATTTAGACGAAATGTGTGTAAAAGAGAAAGGGCTTTGATGTGAAAAGCTTAATGATAAGAGGGATCATTAAAACATTCCCTTTAAGGGAGAGATGATAAAGAAAGGGAGGGGAGGGGATGTGGGGTGGGGGTTGAAGGGGTGTGTGGTGTTTGAGCGACAACTGAGGCACCGCCCGCACAAAGCTTTGTTGTCCCCTCTTGTTCTCAAATTATTTACATCGGCTCTTCAAGCACACTCTCAGTGTCCTTTCACTACTCTTATCCTTTATTCCTACTGGCCAATCTCCACCTCTCTTCCGGCTAGTTGATTTATCACATAGGTGCAAATGGTACCGGATTCGTGATGAAAAGGGGGGGAGACACCAGAATACTTGGTCAGATATTGAGTACAGATTGTGCGTCAGACAGAAGTTTATCTCAGAAGTATTTCTGAACAAATAAAAATGAAAAAACTCCGTCAAGCAGGTGCCGCGTAAACTAAGCAGACTTCCCTCTTGAAGTTTAACAATAGACAAATCTACATACTGGCTACAAAACGACATCGTAAATATTCATAATACAAAAGTTCATAAATACAAAAGATAATAAGAACCGACGGGAAGTGTCTGAAATGTAAACAAACAGGTCTGCCTACCTCACACCGGAAAGAAAAATATTTACTAAAATATATCAAAATATAAAATATCAATTTTATTAAAAACTATGTTCTATATCTATTAAAGAATTTATAATGAATCAGAATAATGTTTATTCTGAGGGAACGAACAGGTATGTATCCCCCGATC
This sequence comes from Riptortus pedestris, assembly GCA_019009955.1. NCBI lineage: Eukaryota > Metazoa > Arthropoda > Insecta > Hemiptera > Alydidae > Riptortus > Riptortus pedestris. Next base: position 43,016,122 of record CM032230.1, read on the forward strand.
GATAAAGCGATACTCGGAACTGCCAGAGAAATAGCGAATTTAACGCGTCGCGGGGGAGGTTCGAAATAAAAAATTTCGGAAGGGCTTATCTCGCCGGGAATGGGAGCTACCTCGAATACGACAATTTTTCAAAGTGACCATGACGAACAAAACGGTACCTCAATCTCGAAAATCAACCGAGCGGTTCGGCCTAAACAATTCAGGAAGAAAACGGTTTGTGGCTTTAAATTATAGAATTTTAGTAGTCCAAGAACTTAATAGATAGATTCAAGGTAGAGAACAATGTACATGACAATATATGTAGAAAATGTTATGTGCTATCAGATTAATACTCTTTTTCGGTCCGACATATAGTAACGGAGATAATTCGAATTTTAAAAATTCTCCTCCTCTAAATCCCCCTCCCTATTGTTCGAGTTCAGCCATTAACGAACTTGATCTTTCATTTACATAAAACGACTTAATAATAAAATACATGTGAACGTGAATTGAGGAGAGAGAGAGAGAGAGAGAGATATTCTTTTTTTGATGTCTGCTCAAACTATATGGCAAAACATCAGAAGACATCCGGCACTCATTATTTTATTGTTAAACGAACTTTATGAAACTAAACAAACGGGGCATCTAAAGATTACCATCCTTCTTCTAGCAATGTTCTGATTGTGGATTTAATAGTCTATTACTGAGACTTATATACATCATGTACCAGGGGCAGATTTATGGTCGTACGCCATAATATTCAGGAGAACGTTTAAATATTTCTTGCTGAATTGCTAAACTGGTAGTGAACAGGTTTGAAGCCTGGCAGTGAGTAGGATATCAGCTGTTGACATGACTACAACCACGTACAGCATTAATTGGGTTCTCACTGACCAATGACATTGGGCTCCAAATACACAGACGGTCATCTGCACTTTCTTAAATGGTAATTAATAGTTCGCTTGAATTAGTTTTTATTAAATTGTATGTTCTTTATGGACGAATCTTTGTGGTGCGAACCTGTTAGGTTTTTCGAACGCATAATTTAAAGATTATAGAGTTGTACTGTTTTAGCGTGTGTGTGTGTGTGTGTGTGTGGTGTGTGTGTGTGTGTGTGAGAGAGAGAGAGAGAGAGAGAGAGAGAGAGAGAGAGAGAGAGAGAGAGAGAGAGAGAGAGAGAGAGAGAGAGAGAGAGAGAGAGAGAGAGAGAGAGAGAGAGAGAGAGAGATAGAGAGAGAGAGAGAGAGAGAGAGAGAGAGAGAGAGAGACAGAGAGAGAGAGGAGAAGAGAGAGAGAGAGAGAGAGAGAGAGAGGAGAGAGAGAGGGGAGAGAGAGAGAGAGAGAGAGAGAGAGAGAGAGAGAGAGAGAGAGAGAGAGAGATAGAGAGAGAGAGAGAGAGAACAAACCTTATGCCGACTAGAATGAGTATGACAGGCTTTTTGGGTGTATTTGATTTTTATAGTGTCCCTATTGAAGGTACCTGTTCCATGGCGTTTGCATATTACATGTAGTTTTCGTCGGAATTAATTTTTTATATCTAAGTAGTCAATTAAAAAAAAATTAAATGAATAATAAAAATAGTCATTAAAATAAACATACAATTTTTTTTAAATATATATAAAGTGTCAAAATCAGCTCAGAGAAGCTTGGTTGAATTGTCTTTGTGTCCAATTCAAAAAGACAATGCAAGTCCTAAATCAATCTCAAGGCACAAATTGTCAATAAAAATAAATGTTGTTATCAAGAATGATAGTATGTGATATCTCTGGAATATGCTGGATGGTAGAGGAACCTATTGATCAGGATCAATAAGAAGGCCAAGTCCTCTACTGTTTTTAATATAATGCAGAGTGCACTTTCGGAGACAACGCTCCATTCTCAGTGCCTGCTGACAAACACAAACCTCGAGTTAATTTAACATTCGCAGCATGGCCAAAGGCAAAATAAACAGCAGTCATAAAAAAAAAACACGATATAAATAGTAAAAACAATGTTAATACTAAAAACAATTCAACTAATAAAAATATAAAATCTAATAACAAGTCAACTACTAAAAAATAAAGCCAAAACTAAAAAAAATTTAATAACAAGTCAAATAATAAAAGCAAACAACGATAAGCATATGTCAAAAACTATAAATAAAATTAAAAACTAAAAAACTACCTAAATTTCAGATTTAAATGGAAAACATATCACAGTGGGTGAGAACCTCTGAAAAAACCCACCCAGAGGAACTGTAAGAGACATCTAAAAAATAAACAAAAACCCCCATACTAATAATAGAGAGAAGATGAAGGAGGTACCTGATTAAAGCTGCGTTGCCTGGACCACGACCGCCGGGCGACTAAACCTCTGCCCCGTAGAGAAGACAGGGCCCCGTCACCGACATGTCGCAGCCTTACCGCCTCCTCCTTCTTATTAACCTCAGCCGTATTTAATCTTTTGCCCTTCTTCTCCTCATAAAGCAATTGGTACTTTATGTTGGACATGCCATGGCCCTCTTTTCTGGCGTGTGCGGAAAACTCAGTGTCGCGAGTGATGTGCTCCTTAAGACGCGTCCTTATCTTTCTACCACTTTGCCCCACATAAGAGGCATCGCATCCCGTGCACGAGATCCTATACACGCCAGATCTATCCAGGGGGTCCACATAGTCCTTAACACGGGGCAAACAATTTTTCAGGGACCGCTTGCTCCTGTAGGCAGTAGCCAATCCAATTTTCTTCAACCTGGATCCTATCTTTTCTGAAACAGGGCCCAAGTACGGGATGGAGACAGGTAACGACTTATTTTTCTTCTTTTTGGCCCGCTCTTCAACCTTCTTCAATCGGCGTTGGATAAGCCTGTCCACCAACTGTTCCTCGTACCCGTTTGCTTTACCAATATGCTTAATGCAGACTACTTCCTTGGCGTAATTTTCTTGTGTTAGTGGGGTACTAATCAGCCTCTCCCCTAAATAAAGCAATCCCGCCATCTTGTATCTTGGGTGATGAAAAGAATCGGCAGGTATCAATAAGTCGGTGGATGAGGCTTTCCTATAGATACCGAATTTATGACCCCCTCCATCTCTCTCTATCTCCAGATCTAGGTAGCATAGCTTCTTAGCTTTTTCGTTCTCCAAGGTGAATTTAATTGTCTCATGGCAGCTATTAAGGTAGGAAAGCAACCCATTCAAATCGTCCCTAGTGCCGCTAAAACTTACAAAAGTGTCATCAACATACCGGGCCCAAAAATCGATGCACTTATAGAATGGGTTTCGTGCCGATAAAATGAATTTCTCCTCAAAGAAATTCATAAACATGTCGGCGGCAAGTGGGCTAATAGCAGAGCCCATGATCAATCCCCGGTTCATCTTAAAGCATTTTCCGCCAAACTTGAAATAATTCTGTTTCAGACAGGACGACAATAAGTATATAAATTCTTTTGCCACCACCGGATTAAAATTTTTGGTCTCGAAAAACTTTTCAAAAGCCCAAATGACCTGTGTGGGGGGAACATTTCCGAACATGTTAATTATGTCAAACGAAGCTAAAATACGGTTCTCCCCGAATTTAGAGGCGCTTAATTTTGATATAAACTCTTCTCTGTTAGCCACGGTGTAATTGGGTTTAAAATACGTGAGCGTCTTAAATGAAAACTTCGCTAGCTTTTCCGAAGGTGCCGATTTAAAATGGATTTTCGGTAGGCAATTTACATAAAAAAAAGGGTTTTTTCAGAGGTTCTAACCCACTGTGATATGTTTTCCATTTAAATCTGAAATTTAGGTAGTTTTTTAGTTTTTAATTTTATTTATAGTTTTTGACATAGGCTTATCGTTGTTTGCTTTTTTTTATTATTTGACTTGTTATTAAATTTTTTATTGTTCTGGTTTTAATTTTTAGTAGTTGACTAGTGATTAGATTTTTTTTTTTATTAGTTGACTGTTTTTAAGAATTAACATTGTTTTTACTATTTATATCGTGTTTGTTTTTATGACTGTTGTTTATTTTGCCTTTGGCCATGCTGTGAATGTTAAATTAACTCGAGGTTTGTGTTTGTCAGCAGGCACTGAGGATGGAGCGTTGTCTCCGAAAGTGCACTCTGCATTATATTAAAAAACAGTAGAGGACTTGGCCTTCTTATTGATCCTGAATGATAGTATGCATAAATTATTTGAAATCTTTATAATAATTTTTTTTCAGATTTTTCTTTAACTTTCAGGCCATATTCTTATTTTAAGCTTAATTCGTTTGATCATTGTAAATATTTCGCAATAAAATATTGCATAGTCAAATATGGCAATGGAACGCTAAGTCTTAAGTATCTAGAACTCAGTCTAGCCAACCTAATTTGAAATGTGAGAAGAGTAGTGTGGGGTCACAGTTAATGGAATTAATTTTGTCTTACAAAATACTGTACAAGCACTTTACAGCCTTTTGGCAGATTTCCCTTAAGATTTCACATTCTTGTTTACTTGATTTATACAAAACTCGATATTTAACTGGTTCAGTCAACACTAAAGATCAGTTTTGTTATTAGCAGAAATCGGCCATGGAATAGAGTGGGTATATAGGGAGGAATTTGAAAACTCAAAACATTTCTTTTATAATGAGTGGGATCGTAAAATGTTATTGATCCAATCTTGTTGAACTATTAATGATTTACAAATTGTTGTTATATGTATTATTTCGTAATTGTAGTAGTATGTTACTCATTCGTGTTTTCTTGTTTTCAGCCTCCGATAACACCCTCCCATTTCTACTAATTGGCAACTAAAGGTTTTATTACATGGAAATAGGGAATATGTTGTGAGATAGGATCACAAGTGAAGCTAAGCAGATATCCCACGAGCTAGTGTAACAACACTAGCTCGTGGGAAATCTGCTTATTTACGTAATGACGGACTTTTATTTTATTTATTTTTTGATTATGGTTGACTTTTGCGGCATTGGTGGAGGGATTAGAGCAGAACTTCTATTGCATTCTAACTACTATTGCAATAGGGCTTACTCAACTTACTCAAATTGGGTAACCTCTGAATCCTCAATGAATGATGTGAGACAGGCCTTGGCCCTTCGTCAGTTGCCAGACTAAATATTTTAAATGTTTTCCTACTGCAGCCCCGGGGAGTAGAGTTATAACATATTGAGGTTCTACAACATTTTAATTTATTATTTTTGACAATTACAAGTGTTATCAAATGGAGCACATTAATGTTACAAAACTAATCCACTTTTACAATAGTCCATGGAGAATATATTTTTCACTGCAAGTAAACCGTAATATTGATGTTATCGCATATAACAGATTTTCGCTTGCTGTGCTGAAAGTGAACGTAATGAGATTGCCCCGTTTGATAGACTGCTGGAGTGACGGCTTCAACTTCAGGCATACACGGGCAAAGTTATTTTAGAGAAATATTCCTACTTGTATGTAGTCTAATCCACAAAATATTAGTGTTATATATGATCAATTGTTGTCATAAACAAAATTAAATAAATCATGTTAATGGAATATTAATCATGTATTTGTAAATACGTCAGATATGACTTCTACACAATTTTGAAATTTGATACGTATTATGGTGAAACACTAAAATTTTCGTAACTGTGGTAAATAAACGGCAGGATGTTAAAAAATTTCCCCAAAATTAATAACTGTGGTAAACAAAGGATACGGTTTCCTAAAATTTTGAAAAGTTAACAAAATAATTAACATTGTTTAAGAAGGATTAGAAAATAATTTACTAAAGAAGAATGGTATATTGAAAATATTCCACGATGGCTTGTCTTAGGTGTAGAAATTGGTTATCAAAACTAATAAATCAAAAAATTGAAGTTGCAATAGCCTGGGAAACTTAATACTCAGTGCCACTTGTATCGTTATTATAACTTTCAATATACTTCCGTTTTCTGAAATACGCCGAGTAGATGTGTTGTGAACAGGAAGTTCTGATTTCCATGGAAACGAATAACGGGAGGACGAGTGTAGGAGGGAGATACAATGGTTTCTCATGGACTTCTGCATCGGAGAATCAAACAATAAATGTTTAGGTGAAAGAAGTGATATTCGTATGTGTTTTTAAGGAAATATACATGGATTGTCTAATCACTGTGATATGTTGAGGGAATTATCTCTAATAAGAATGATGAACTCATTATAGTCAAGTGAGTTAAGTCGTTAGTCTTAATACCTTCGGTAAAACGTGAATTGTAGGCTTGATGACTTCATAAGGAACTCATTCCCACTCCGAGTGGAAAAGGGAGACCACCTGTAGGTAACCCTCCTCATGGCCATAATAGAATAAAGTGGGCGTTATTAAATAACATAATCTAATAAGAGCAAATGTAGGACGAAAGGACGGAATAAGAAATGATACCATGAACCGAACCGATGAACAGAAGGAATAACTTATTGACATACAGTGGACTCAAAAAGAAGAGAACTGCACCTATCTGGATGGAGAGGGGGCTCAGATCTCTTTGCTGGTCGCATCTATGCTTGGAACAAAAAAAAATTAGTCCAATCTTGGGCCCCATAGGTGGGATCAATTCTTCTAAGAAGCAATCTTTTCAGTATTTAATTACTTTATTTTAACTAAGGATATGAATATTTTGTCTAATTTATATTAATTTATTTAATTTATCAATCAATATCTAATTATTTGAAAATAAAAAGAATTATTATTATTAATAAAGCAAAGACAGGAAGGGTTGGCTGGAGTTGTCAATTTCAGTCGTTTATATATTGTTACGTTTATTATGAAGTCAGTAATAAACGTTGTTTATTAGAGTTATTTTGGATTACAAAATTAAACACACACATGTTCACAGTTTTTATAACTGCACAATTTATTTAACAGTGCACTACACGCTTGGATAATTATTCTTAATTAATACTCACAGTATGCACTGATAGCTTCACTGTTCTTGTTATTACACAGTCCAATAATTCACTCACGATCACTGAAGTTCACAGAAACACGGCACTGCACTGTCCTAAATACGGCACTATACTGTCACTTACAGAGTCACGGTATAACACTGTTCTTCACATAAAAACACTTTACCGCACTGCAACTAAATCGCACTGTAGCACTCAAGATCACTTGAAGACAGCTGAGAACAAACTAAACTGTCAGGTGAGTTGTACATGCTTATAAAGAGAGGCGGAAACACATCAAAGGAGAAGGTCGAAACCGGTCCAGAAAGGGCAGGTCTTGCCGAGAACATCTGTCGGCCCCTTTGATCTTCTTCAGGCGTCAATAGTCCCTCCTGGTCGGCTCCTGTCATCGCCTTCGTACTTCCCAAGTGCGCGACTATCTCTGTTAAATTTTTCATGTATTTAATTTTCGCAACAATATCCTAACATTCTGGAATTCAAGTCATGTTTATTCGAGAAAAGGTTTCCTAATATTTATAGCAATAGGAGGTCTTTGCAGAAAACGTTTGAAAATTCTCCCCTTCAAGGTTCAATGAGGGAATATCGTTGAAGTTACCTCTATAATAATAAAGAATATCGACGCACTAATTACAGCTGAAATTCGATAATTGGTATTTACACAGAGGCCCTTGCCGAATGATAGGAGTCTTTGCAGGAGGCAACAGACAATAAAACAGGTACAGTTGTTTCATGTATCAGCAATCAAAGACACAGACACAAAGAGAATTAATGTTGCTGAAAGACAAAATTATGTAGGCTTCCACTCAATAACTCATTCAATTTTTACCTTTTCAATTTTTAACAAAGAATTAATGATAAATACATTTATCATTAATATTTGTTATAAATAAATATATGAAGGACCTTTCCCGATGGATCGGAGGAATCAGTGAACTATTTCGGAGTGCGTAACAGTCCAGGACAAATCGTATTACGAAACTTTCCAACTAGACCATTAACCAGGCTTGGCAGGCGGACTTGCAAATCTTCTTAAATTTTCATCAAGAGGAATTCCGTTACATTATTAGCATTGGGGAATCATTAATGTACAAAGTCCCTTCTGTGAATTTCAGACTGGGCTAAGTCAGTGTTATGGGGGTTGATTAAATACCAACGACTTTGGTAATACTCTTCCCGATTATTAATTTAGTATTGATCATAAATAGCTGGACAGAGAAGCTTATTGGCAAATTATTATAGTGATCTATTCTTTTTCAGACGCTCATTTTTGTTGACCTTAGACAACTATGGGTTATATAATCAAATATATGGAATTTAATTTGAGCAACTCAAAATATCGTGATGGAATGTGTTTACTATCTAAAACCATCATTCAATTACATTTTCCAATGCCTAGTGTTTAATGTGCTGTTTTTAGCAATAGGAGGTGTATGCAGTTTTGTATTTAGTGAGTTTTGATTTATGGTGCTTGGTTATGGGGCTTCATTTTTGAATTTATGTAAACTGCTACAAATCGGACGGAGGGAATGATTGTAGGGTTGGCCATGATTCATCTGTGGTGTTGAATTCTGCTCACTTTGGCAAGAACCAGTAATTCGAAGACGGAGTGTTGAGAGAATACTAAGAGAATACCGGAGTGGGTTTCGTCCAGGGCGCCATACTACAAATTATTTCTACACTATTAGATAGTTGTTAGCAGAGACGTAAGAACATAATATTAATCTGCATCACCTATTTATCGACTCCCGAAATACTTTGACACTGTAAATAGACCAAAGTTGTTAGAAGCATTACACTCTTTTTTTTATATTTGGAAAATTTATCAGTTCTAGGCTTCCTCTGAAATGAATTTTCTATAAAATAAAAACTGTGGTGGTGTGTTAGATGGCTTTTTTTCGTTTAGCTACTAGAACGTGCGTATATGGGTACATCCCTTATGCTGTTTAACCTCGCCCTGGCATGTTTAACTATTAACACTCTAGTTGACGAAATATTTATTAGCTCATTACCAAACACAATTTTTAAAAGTTTCTTGGATTAAAAAAAAGAAAGATCAAGTTCTTATTAGATGAAGCGGGACAAGGAGAAGTCGGAGTATAACGACTAGGAAAAAAGATGAAATTCTAATTATGCCCATTATTAAAAAAAAAAGTTATATATTAACGTCCACATATTGCTGCTGAGGTTAATTGTGGCGGGTTATCTACAGGTTAACACTCTTCTTTAGCCAGGTTGGGTGTAAATATTTTATTTAATGAGTTTGACACTAAATAAATTCCTATTTATTTATATATTCCTGTATCGACGTTAAGAGCTGCGTATATTATTATAAAAATCCATCGGCGATATCTACTAAAATATGAGAGCAGATGGTGATAACTCAAAATTGGATAAAACTCATATTTAAAGGTAAAAACTAGACATTTAAGTATTCATAAATAATAATCTTAATGTGCTGGCATTATTCAGAATGTAAAATATGTGGTCATTTTTGATGAGTAACCTATTGTCAATTCATTACGTCGTACTTCTAAAAATCTAATCCCAAACCAAAAAGTCCGTCAGGGAGGGGCAGCGAGATTTCCCACGTGGAGTTTTACATTAGAGAAATCTCCATACGAGAGGCGAACAGTTACGGAAACGGCCGAACTAGCTTTTGGCGGGAAACTCACTCGTCCGTTATCCGTCCACATTTAATTAAAATGCAAATATCTCGGTTAATATTCAATATAGAGAATACATGCATAGAACAATATTTATAGTAAGTTAAATTTACAATAAGATTGGTTCTATACAATATTTTGATGCGATGTATGGTAATGGAGATATTTCGAAGTTTTGAAAATCCCCCCTCCCAAAGGTCCGATTACAGCTATTAACGAACTTGATCTGTCTTTTTGCATGAGCGTTTAAATATCGAGTTTGGTAACGATCAAACAAAAATTGCGACCGCTAGAGCGTTAACAGACATATATATATATATATATATATATATATATATATATATATATATAATATAATAATATAAAATTTTGAACGGACCACATTTTCGTCATCTCTTGTGTAGGATCGATGGACATTTGAAGAAATTTTTCGAAAATCGCATTATGGGGACGACCTCAATAGCTTATTTCCTTTAAGGAAAATCTGCTATAACTTGGATGCACATGGAATCTAAAGTGCATTTGATTGGGTTATTCCCCATCGAACTACCACTTCCTCATTAGTAAGCTTGCCTGCCTGTTTGGATTACGGCTTTTTGAAATGTCCACCTTTGAATCATTGACTTTCCCCCATCGATTCGACGAGTATCTGAAACTTTTCAATTAGATGACCCTTAGCAGGCTGACACCTGGCCGGGTCGATTCAGGCAGGCCCTGGGTCAAGTTTGTCTTGGCCTCACTCAAAAGAGGTTTTAATGAATAATTAATCTACCGTATACACAAGGAAGCGGCAATCAATAGGGCAGCTCTCTCCCATTAAAATTTCTAACTTTTCCTTTTGTTCTTCAAAAAGGGAGTCGGTTTTCATTTTGCCTCGAGACTTTAAGCCCCCCCCCCCCTTGGGCTCCAAGTATAAAGAACTTTTTTCCTTTTTTCGGACAAAAAGGATTTCCAAGGATTCTTCATAAATTTTACAAATGCAGACCTGATGAAAGTTGTTGTTTTTATGTTTTACACGTCTCTTAATGACTTTCAAAATAATTCCTACTGTTATTTTGAAAAAGTTATAATTAGTATTTTGTTTCATTATAAAAGAAGTAGTTTAATGTTATTATATTTTCATAAATAAAGCTTTTTTGTATGCAGTCAATATCTTAGAACGCCAAAAATATATATTGTCTGCAAATGAGGGGAGATATATAAGAAAAGCTAAGTAGTTCACTTGAACAACCCTAACGTTATAATGCTATTGTGGCAGAGCTGCGCCTGAGTAACAGTAAAGTCATGTGTTTCAATACGCTCTAGAGGTAACCGCAAGATAACCTGCCGATAGTGATGTACTAGGAACATAAACAATTTAGGGGGTCTCAGGTTGTCCATGTATGTTAAAGCGTTGACCTTAATCTCACATGGTAAACCAAGAGTGGCGAGTTCAATTCTTGCCTGGGCAAATGAGATTATTTAGTGACGAAACTCATGAAATAACATCCTAAGTCCCACCCTGGCTAGAAAAGGGTGGTAACCTGTAGAAAACCCGTCTTAATTAGCCTGAGTTGCAAAAGGTCCGTCACGCAGGGGCTGCTTTAACAAAGCAGATTTCCCACGTGCAATTTATTTCAAAACTTAAAATTACAATGAGAACAATATTTGGTATTTATGCTTCAAATGAAGTGCTTCATAACATAATAACATATTGTTCATATGAGACGAGTAGGAATTGGAGATTACTGAAGACTGAAAAATTAAAAAAAATGCTAATATCTCGGTTAATAATCAAGATATTGAAAAACTGTACATGGCAACATTTATAGAACATTTGCAATAACATTGGTTTTATACAATTTTTCGATCCGACGCATATTAACGATTTATAAATTCTCCACCTCAACCCCTCCCCCTCCTCCTGGTCTGATTTCAGCCGTTAACGAACTTGATCTTTCTTTTGGTAACGTTGGGACAAATATATATATATATATATATATATATATATATATATACACACACACAGTTTTGAACGGACCTCATTTTCGTCATCTCCTGGGTAGGATCGATGGACATTCGAAAAAAAATTCGAAATTCGTGTCATGAGTACGACCTCAATAGTTGATTTCCCTGAAGGGAGATCTGCTAAAAGTCGACGTTAATTTAAAAAAAAACAATTTAGGTTACCAAGGAAACATATATGTTATTCAATGGCGGAAACCAGTGGAAATATGTTATGTTTCTTGTGTTACATTATAAGTTGTGATTGATTATTAAAATAAGATGTGTTTCAACGTTTATTTTGTTATTTAATGAAGAACGTTAAACTATCAATGAACAGAATCTATAGTTCCAAAGGTCAAATCTAGTAACATTTTAGTAGTTTGACAAACGATAGATGATACTCCTAATCTCTGTTTCACCCTGGATAAATCATAAGTGTCACAATGGCTAGAAAAGGGTGGTAAACTTTAAATGACCCTTCTCAATTAGCCATAGTAGCAATAAGTAGACAATAAATAATAGTATCTGTTTCTCTGTACCCGGGCATTTTTTGACGAGGTGGGAATAGACAAGAAGGTTCTGCAAACCTTGGTCGAGGGTATCATTATTGATACTTTAGGGATTATTTCCCACCATATATTTTAAATTTTTCTCTGGCCAGTGATCGTATTATAGATCGACGGATCTTGTTAGTACAATAATGATGTTTCTAATTTTATATCTAGTGACATTCACCTTTTAGGTTCCTGACTGTGTTTATTTTAGTTAATATTTTAGTTATTGAGCTGACTAAATACAATATGTATTGTTTTACTGTTGTCCTAGGGATTGACTTAAGTTGCTGTGTGCTTCAGCATCTCAATGTAATTGAGCAGCCCCACAAACTGTATAAAAATTTGTACAATAAAGTGATTCTCTAATTATCTTATGTAAACAAGACTTGAAAAATATGAGTCATAATGTAATGTAGCAGCTTATCGTGAAAATAAGATGAGTAGGAATCAGGTTTTACTGAAGGCTGAAATTAAGAAGAAAAAAAAATCTTGAGTTAGAGAAAAGTATATAGGTCAACAATTCTAGTTCACTGTTATATATCATTCCCATGGTAAATCTAGAGTGGCGAGTTCGATTCCAGCACTGGGCAATAGGGATTTATTTAGTGACAGAATTCAGTAAATAAAATCCTTAGTCCCACCCTGGCTAGAAAAGGGTGGCAACCTGTAGATAACCCGTCCCAATTAGCCTCAGTTGCATAAAGTGGACGTTAATAAATAATAAAACAAAAATATATCATTCCCCCCTCCCGATTCATAACAATAAAGACATTTATGAATTTATATTTTACCTTATCTCTCAGCCTCCCACCTTTCTCCTCCTCCTGATCCAATTTTGGACATTAACCTACGTAGTTTTAAGAGAAACGTTAAAATATAGAGTTTGTTAGTCAACAAAAGGAAATTAGTGATTACTGTCACGTCATGACTACAGCCTTAATGGAAATCTGCTTGAACTAATGAGGATATAAAGAGAATAAATAAAGGGAGTTTAAATAAATAAAATATTAACTTAAAGGTATTTAAAACTCTACGAACTGTAGAACACGCAAGGCGTAAATACTTTATAAATGACTGCGTGTCTTGGGAGAGATGTTTGTCTAATATGCGGACCCCAAGTTCTCATTATAATTATTTAATAGTTTACATTCAGGCACATCAATTAATGTTTGTGTTTGGAAAGGTACATGAAATTTAAGAAATACGGCGTCAACAAAACAATTGATATCTCAAAAAACCCTATTTTTATAGGCAAAATAATTAAATTATGGATTTTATTTTATTGATCACTAATCAATGAAAAATAGATTAAAAAATTGAATATAAGTAAGCAATTTAATGTTTATAAAAACTCATTGAAAGGAGATATTTCCATTTTCACAGTTGCCAGCAACTAACTACGTTTTCTAAATTTCATTGGGAAATTGTCCCACATAATCTTTTCTCTTCCTCATCATTCTCGCTGTACCTTAAAGCAAACCATATAATCTGCATTTCTCAGTTGGCATACCCTGGGGAAAATAATAGAATTACTGGTGAAAGGTTCGTAGAAAATACTACGTTACGGCCAGCATCAGAAGTTCTCCATGTACAAATTTCATTTCGCGTTCGAGGCCTAAGTAACAACGTAAATGCTGTAAAATAAGCATACAGCGATCAAACACTTTTAGCTAATACTCATTCTACGTTTTAACCACAAATAATTTTAATAAGCTCCTTTTTCTCATACATCCTTTAACCATGCAATAACATATTCCACGAAACATATGGTCAACAAAACATCTGAACTACAACATCCCCCCCCCCTAGATGAGCCCTTTCTTCTGCCAGTACCGCCTTTCTCCTCGGTCGATATCATAATGTTTTAATTATAAATAACACTATTTGCAAGTAAGATCTCAACAGTTAACAAATAAAATTGAGGATTTATATGCAATTTAGAACATTCCTGAACAAAAAAATTCATAAAATTAAATGGAGATGAGATTATCTTCTAACAGAAGTCATTTTACAATTCAAAGTGGTTTGAGTCTCTGTGAATAAGATTATAAATGATTTAATCCTCTTTGGAGCTATGAATAATCTTTTCGTCTTGTCCCTCGTCAGAAAATGGGCAGAATTGTAAATAGTTTCATTTAACTTTTGTGAATCGCTCAATTATCCTTTCCAATTAGCATTGGGTCAGATGGAATATCTATGATACCTTTTCTCTACCTTCTTTTGTTAAAACTTGTCACAAAAAGAAATGGAAAAAACGTTATTTCTCCCAATCTGTATACACCAATTAAAAGTAATTGTTAAATTAGACCGCAGGTTCTGACTCCAAATGTTTCAATATCAAAGGTCAATTCAAGCCTTTAATACTACTTAAAATTCAAAATTTCTAAGTTACCCCACGAGTCTTTTGAGAAATGAGATTTTTAAACGATTGGTATTTTTTTTTAATCTCCACCTGCTAACTTTTATAATAATAGAATGGCATTACGATTACAATTTCAGCGTTTTGATGAGATGAACCAAATTTCCATTTTAAAAGGCCAGAATCCTAACTTTCTTCTTCTGTTGGCTACATACTTTATACTTTACCTTAATATCGATTCAGATTTTAATCACGAAACGATAATATTAACTAATAATGAAATTTGAGACGTATTGATAATAGCCAACTTTTAGTACAGCCATCTCTGCATGTTACGAGAGAAACTTAGGTAAATAAGCGTAATTGATTTACACACAGTCTCACACACACACACACACACACACACACATATATATCATAATATATATATATATATATATATATATATATATATATATGTATATATAATGTAAATATCATATCTAAGTGGCCTTTTATAGGTTTCGGTCAATCACTTATTCCAGACTTCTAATAATCTTTGTGAAAATGGGTCACTGGAGACTTTAGGATTTAATATAGACTAGGTCTATTTCTGTACATTGAATTAATTATTTGATCGACCTTTTGATTCAGTATTTTTTTACAGATATCCTTCACCTCTTTAAATTAGTTAGAATATCATTCGCACAGCATCTATTGTAACTTCCTAATTTTATTTGTAGTAATTCATTAATCTTTATAAGCGTGTTAAATGATTTATAAGTTTGTTATATGTAAGTGTATCGAGGTAACTTTAATACTAAAGGAATGACAAATTGTTTTCCGAGATTGATCTAACAATGGCGTCCTATTCTAAATTTACACTCCTTCAATTTCTTTGATTGAGGAATTATAACTACCAAATGCACAGCGTTTGCTTTCATGTCTACTCCTGCCAATTGGAAATACATGAAATATATAATTATAGTTGTACTAGCTCAGATACCCGGCTTCGCCCGGGAATTCATTTGAGGCTGAATGGTGATGGTATTTTTTAGCAGGCTTTACATTGCACAATATTTTGACATTTGCCCGTCACAGTGTTTAGGATTGATACCCATCTTTGCCATGGATTTGCTAATAATAGAATTATTTGTTCGATAAGGCTTCAAAGTCTTCGATATTTTTATATTTCCCGTCTATTATAAATGTAAATATGGTGAATTTTTATTTCAGGCCTTCCTTTATCCCTCCTCCCGTTGGAACCTAAAACTTTTAATTAACTTATAATCATGGAAGAATTAATGCTAATTGACATACCGAGTTTTGTTAAGTTCGGTTCAGCCGTTAGTGCCCACTAAAGTTTTAACGTATAACTCATTTATACTTAGGTATACGACAAAAGTGTATATAAGAAAAGTTACTCCAAATAACAAAATAAACAATTTTTGTTATTTTTATATTTGCCGAATAAACTATAAGAATCGAAATATCGCTATTTTTAATTTCAGGCCTTCCTTATAACCCCCACTCCTGCCCGTCCATAGAAATGTTGGTATGGCTTATTATAATAAAGGCCTCACTGCTAATACACATACCGAGTTTTATTTAGTTCGGTTGAGTCTTTTTTGGCAAATAATATTGTTGACTGCCGCTATAAGTTTGAGCGTATAACGCATTTAAACTTCGGTATACGACAAAAGTGTATATAACAAATGATACTCTAAATAAAAAAATAAACAACTTTTGCTATGTGGATATTTACCGAAAAACTAATAGAAAACGAAATATCGCTATTTTTAATTTCAGGCTTCCCTTATAACCCCCACTCCTGTTCGTCTCAGAGAAAATTAATATAGCCTAAAGTCTAAGTTCGGTTAGTAGTAATATACATACCAAGTTTCATAAAATTCGGTTCAGCCGTTTATGCGTGAAAAGGTAACAAACAAACAAACAAACAAACATACACGAAAGAAACAAAATGCAGATATGGTGTCTATGACATGTGAAACGAAAAGTTAACGTGAAATTTCGCGAAAAAAAATAATGTACAGACAGAGGTTACAATTTTTATATATATATATATATATATATATATAGATGTAGTTTAATATAGAGTCTTTTAATATATTTTGACAGTTTTTCAATTCCGCAATATTACGATCTGCAAATGCTTTTGTTGATTGTTTTTTTAGCAGATTTCCATTGAGGGAAATAAGCTATTCAGGTCGTACTCATGACGCGATTTTCGACATTTTTCTTCAAATGTCCATCGATCCTACCTAGGAGATGACGAAAATGAGGTCCGTTCAAAACTGTATATATATATATATATATATATATATATATATATATATATGTATATATATATATATATATATATATATATATACATATACATTATATATATATATATATATATATATATATTTATATATATATATATATATATATATATTTGTCTGTTACCGCTCTAGCGGTCGCAATTATTGCTTAATCGTCCCCAAACTCGGTATTTAGTCGTTTCATGTAAAAGGAAAGATCAAGTTCGTTAACGGCTGAAATCGGACCAGGGGGTGAGGGGGTTTAAAGGGGAGGAATTTCGAAAATTCGAAATATCTCTGTTACTATACGTCGTATCGAAAAATTGTATAGAAACAATCTTATTGCAAATTAAATGTACTATAAATATTGTTGTATACTTTTACTCTCTATCTTGAATATTAACCGAGATATTTGAATTGTACAGTTTTCAGCCATCAGCAAACCGCCACATCTACTCATGTTACACAAAGAATACTCTGCTACATAATAAATCACATTATTGGAAGTTTAAATACCAAAAATTGTATAATAGAGACCTTTATTATACGAGATACATGCAAATATGTTCTGGTGACCCCCCCCCCCCGTCTTAAGGTTTTGGACTATTAAAATTTGATTGATTGAGATAACAATTATTCTGACTCATTATTAATTACATTACTAGATATAGTAAATAGGTCTCAATCAAATTAATATGTTATATTCTGATATATTTCAGTAATTGTTTTTCTTTCCGGTGTGATGCGGGCAGACCTTTTTGTTTACATATCTAACCTAACGCTTCTTGTTGGCAGGTTATTGACATTGTATGAAACATTTGTTATTTCCGTTTGTATTTATTTACGGTGTTGTTGTGTTACCAGTATGTATATTTATCTATTACTAAACTACACGTGAGAATTCTGCTTAGTTTACGCAGCCCCTGCGTGACAGACTTTTTAAGATATGTTCTGTATTCCGGCTGCAATTTGTATGCTGCAAAAGAACCATTGAGGAAATATTCTAGGTGTTGGCCAGATACTACAGAAGTATGATCTCGTGTACATCTAGACCTGGCGGGACCTTTGTTGCACTTTTATGTTGGCTGTTGATGCCCATTCAGGTTGGGTAGAAATTGTAAAACTAATCTCAACAACTTCACCGCTTATTATTAAACATATAAAGGCATGGATTAATCATTTTAGCATCTCTAAGACCTTCGTTACCCATAACGGTACTTATTTCACACCTAGTGAGTTTTTATCAAATTTATTCATCCACTTTTGCAAAAGAATCAACTATTTATACATTTTAGGTTTTATTTATTAACTTAATATTTTCTAGTTGTTTTTCATTTCTATTTTTTGGTTCCTGCTTTTTGTTTCGTATTCAATTAGACATTTTTACTTTTTTGCTCATAGATCTAATCTTTTCTCCTAAAGTTACTGTTCAATTTGTTTTCTTGTTTCTGTTGTTGAGGTGATTTGTTATTTTCATTCATGTATTACATATATATTATGGTTGTTGATTTTTGTTTTTGATATTACTGTAAGTGTGGTTTTTTGCTATAGTTGATTTTTTAGTTTTTGTGTTAATGATTTTTTTATTTTTATTGATCTTCATTTTTTTTCTCTTTTGTTATCTGAGCACTATCACTTTGTAGTGTGTGTTACAAAATAAATAAATAATTTAAAAACTTCTAAAATCTTAAAGGTAATATTTTTTTAAAATTACAAACAAAGAATTAGTTTTAATTTTTAAAAAAATACTGGATAGAACTCTAGATTGAAATAAAAAGAAAGCAATTTAAAATTAGTAACTGATCATGCCGCCACTTATAGTAATTTAAAGTGGACGTTAATAAATAATAATAATAATAATACAAACCGGATATTCTCATTATTGACAAGATCAATAAGACTGCTGATATTATTGACATTGCAGTACCCAATGATGAGAATATTCGAAAATCCCATGCCGAAAAATTAAGAAAATATCAAGAATTGGCTATCGAGCTCAAAGAGGTATACAAACTAAAATCTGCCATAGTTACGCCTATTATAGTAAGTTGAAATGGACTGGCGCCAAAAACAACGATAGCAGGCACCAAGAACTTGAATCTGC
The DNA here is from genome assembly GCA_019009955.1 of Riptortus pedestris. Classification (NCBI taxonomy): domain Eukaryota; kingdom Metazoa; phylum Arthropoda; class Insecta; order Hemiptera; family Alydidae; genus Riptortus; species Riptortus pedestris. Next base: position 43,034,950 of record CM032230.1, read on the forward strand.
CAACAACAATTATAAAAGAAGCACAGCAAGGGGTACTTCTTGATACTGGCAGAATCGTGGAAAATTTTTTAAATTCCCCATAACGTGTTCAATCACAAACTCCATATCGGTTGGATTTTCCTCCGATATGGATTTTACTCCAGTTTTCACTGAGTATAAACCTCCCCCATAATAATAATAATATATTAATTTCCACAAGTTGTCAAAATAATTCATTCTTACACTAAAGGAAACATCTACAAGATGTGGAAAATTTCTCATTATCACTTATTAAGAAAACAGGAACTACTTACTGTTCTTTATAAACTGAAAAGTGGAAGTGAATATTCTAGTGTTGAATAAGACAAGAAGAAGTATAAAAGCAGGAGTAAGATAATAATACAGAGAATCCATAGTTAGTGCTCCACAGGTGGCACATTGATCGGGATGGCTGAACCATTTTTCTTTGAGCTGAATATATGAAAACAATTCACGTCGTCAAGCAACAGGAGATATCAGCATTCACACACAATAGTTACTGCTATGGCGCAATAAAGTATTCAACTCTTTTTTTTATATTTAATTGGAAGTTATATAAATCGTTTGAAGATGATACAGGCATCAAAATCGTTTCCTAAGCGAACACTCACTGCCCAATCCGAACACTTTTACATTATGGTACAAATTTTTTGAATAATTATAGAACCACGCAACGACTACTTTTGCTGTGAGTATATCCTGTTGTGTTGCTCTCACCCGTGTTTGTGGCGTTATGGATTCTGACAAAACTTTTGCTTCTCCAATAACTAACGGTGCATTTTGTACACGCCTGAGATCCAAATAAAAGAAAAGTCCGCCATTCAGGGGCAGCGTATAATAAGCAGAAAACAGCAGCTAACAGAAGGCAGAAAACAAGAAAGTTCAAATAACTCGCTTAACACTTGAGTTACGAAAACATTTATAGGACAATTTTAGAGCATCAATAGCTTAACAAAATTGGTTCTTTTCCATTCTGTGATAATGGCTCAGGATAGCCGTGCGAGTTAATGCGTAGGTCTTAATCTCGCGTGGTATTAGACCTAGAGTGGCGGGTTCGATTCCCGCCCTGGATGTATAGAAATTTATTTAGTGACGGACTCATTAAATAAACTCCTTAAGCCCACTATACCTAGAAAAGGGTGGTACCCTGTAGAAAACCCGTCCCGATTAGCTATAGTACCATAAAGAGGACGTAAATAACAATAAAAAATAATTTTGTGATAGACTCATAATACGCGAGATATTTTGTATTTTCAAAATCATCCCCTATATTCCACCCCCACTTTTAGTTATTAACTAATATCACCTTTAGTGTCTAATGATACAGTTAAATATCGAGTATGGTAAAGAGGACATACATATTTTCGACTCACGTTCTCAAAATCTAAAATTGATGACGTCATCTGACTACATATTTGCATGTATTTCACACAGTAAACATTCAATGAAAACTATATTTGGTATTTAAGCTTGCAATAAAGTGTTTCGTGATATGACATGAGTAGGAGGAAGGCTGAAAACTAAAAAAAATGTAAATATTTCCTTCAATATTACAGATAGAAAAATAAATGTTTATGAAAATATTTATAGTAAATTTTATTTACAGTAAGACTGGTTGTATACACTTTTTTCATACACTTCATAATAACGGATATATTAAAATTTGTTGAAATCTGTCGAAACCCCTCCTTTTAATGATCGGATGGACATTTGAGGAAATTTTTCGAAAATCGCGTCAAGTACTAAGTCAAACATTAGATGAGTACTAGCTGAATAGATGATTTCCCTCAAGGGAATATACTAAAATGAACCCCGTTAAACGTGCAGTTAATAATATTTACTGAGCTACTCTTCAGTTTGGACTGAAGCCATTCAGTACCTCGTGCGAAGCGATAAGTATAGCAAGGTTCGCACTGCGGAGCATAAAAATCAGTGACAATACTCCAACCACCTGTGCAATACCAGAAAGGGTGTTCACCTACGGTTATTAAACTGATAACTGAAAGATGATAATGAATAGTTATGAGATTCACGGATGATCAAAGATTAACACAATAATCTCGTAGACGATTTGGGAAATACCGTAGAAAGTTATAAATTTAAAACGAACCTTACAAGTTCGTGGAGCTCCCCCACCCTAGCTACTTAATAAAAAAGTCCGTCACGCAGGGGCTGCGTAAACTAAGCAGATTTCCCACGTGAAGTTTTACAATAGAGAAATCTGCCTAATAATAACAGTAGTAGTAACCTATTCTCACGAGGACGAATAGTTAGTGAAACGGCCACACTAGCGCTCGGCAGAAACTCCAAACATAGCCGACCACACTCACAATACAAATGCAAATATCTCGGTTAATATTCAAGATACAGAATAAATGTATAGAACAATATTTATAGTAACTTTAATTTGCAATAAGATTGGTTCTATACAATGTTTTGATCCGACGTATGGTAACGGAGATATTTCGAATTTTCGAAAATCCCCCCCTCTAAACCCCCCCCCCTCCCACTGGTCCGATTTCAGCCATTAACGAACTTGATCTTCCTTTTTACATAAAACGATTAAATTCCGAGTTTGGTAACGATCAAACAAAAATTGCGACCGCTAGAGCGTTAACAGACAAATATATATATCTATATATATATATAATTTTGAACGGACCTCATTTTCGTCATCTCCTGGGTAGGATCGATGGACATTTGAAGAAATTTTTCGAAACTCGCGTCATGAGTACGACCTCAATAGCTGATTTCCCTTAAGGGAAATCTGCTAATAGAACACTAATCAGATGAGAAATAAACACTAATCCATTCCTTGACATGACAAAGAGTTAACTCCGTTTTAAGCGTTAAAAGTCCGTCACGCAGGGGCTGCGTAAACTAAGCAGATTTCCCACGTGAAGTAATACAATAGAGAAATCTCCATACAAGAGCCCAACACTTACGGCAAAGGGCCGAACTAGGTTTTGGCGGGAAACTCAAAAATCCGTTATTGGCCCAAATGTAATAAAAATGCAAATATCTCGGTTAATATTCAAGATAGGGAATAAATGTATAGAACAATATTTATAGTAAATTTAATTTGTAATAAGATTGATTCTATACAATTTTTCGATCCGACGCATAATAACGGAGATATTTCGAATTTTCCGAAAATCCCCCCTCTAAACCCCCCCCTCCCACTGGACCGATTTCAGCCATTAACGAACTTGATCTTCCTTTTTACATAAAACGATTAAATTCCGAGTTTGGTAACGATCAAACAAAAATTGCGACCGCTAGAGCGTTAACAGACAAATATATATATATATATATATAGATATATATATATATATAGATATATATATAAAATTTTGAACGGACCTCATTTTCGTCATCTCCTGGGTAGGATCGATGGACATTTGAAGAAATTTTTCGAAACTCGCGTCATGAGTACGACCTCAATAGCTGATTTCCCTTAAGGGAAATCTGCTAAAAACGATCGAGCATGCTTTAGAAGTTTTCATTGAAGGCGAGCCTTTTATCGGGGCTCATTTTGCGTTAAAAAAAAAAACTATGCATTAATAAGAAAGGGGATGCATTAATAATAAGATGAGCTCAAATAATGGTTTGCAGAGATAGTCGCTGGTTGTTTGGAGTCCCTTGGGAGTGAATATAGGATGAGCCGGGAATTCCGCTTCTAGAAGGAGAAGATCCTTAAGTCCCTTCATCAAATGTTTACACTCTCTGGTCTCGAAGGGCAGCGGTCTCTCCCTTGCATCTTTCATATCAGTCCCTGGTCCGGCCCAAACCAAATATACCCTTACAAATATGTTATTTAGCTCAGCTAGCTAGGCCCTTAAGCAAGGGCTTATATTTCGCGCTATGGAAAAAGAGAACGCTTTCATTTTTTAGAGAATTTCCTTTTAGCAGATTTCCCCTAAAGAAAATCAGCTATTGAGGTAGTACTCATGACGCGAGTTTCGAAAAATTTCTTCAAATGTCCATCGATCCTACCCAGGAGATGACGACAATGAGGTCCGTTCAAAATTATATACATATATATTTTTCTGTTAACGCTCTAGCGGTCGTAATTTTTGTTTGATCGTTACCAAACTCGGAATTTAATCGTTTTATGTAAAAAGGAAGATCAAGTTCGTTAATGGCTGAAATCGGACCAGTGGGAGGGCGATTTAGAGGGGGGATTTTTGAAAATTCGAAATATCTCCGTAATATGCGGCGGATCGAAAAATTGTATAGAATCAATCTTATTGCAAATTAAATTTTCTATAAATATTGTTCAATACATTTATTCTGTATCTTGAATATTAACTGAGATATTTGCATTTGTATTCTGTGTGTAGTCGGCAGGAGTGGGCTGTTCGGTACTTTCCGAAGAGAGCTCTGGCGGCCGTTTTCTTAACTTCGTCCCTCGTGAATAAGTTTAGAGATCCCTTACTACTACACCTGTTATTAGGCAGATTTCTCTATTACTAAACTTCACGTGGGAAACCTGCTTAGTTTACGCAGCCACTACGTGACGGACTTTTATTTATTTAGAGCTTCGCAGCTGTCGCAATGGTGCTGAGAAAAAAAAAATCCTGTATAAAATTAAAAAAGAACCAAAATTAATTTAAACGAAAATAAAACAACATAACAGAAATTGAACACGAAAACAAATATGCAACACAAAACAGAAATAGAAAACAAAATTGGAACAGAAAACAGAACTGAAACTAAAAACAGAAATGTAACACAAAAACCAAAAAGAGACATGGAGCAGAAAACAAAAATAGAAAACCGACATGGAACAGAAAACAGGACTGAAACGAAAAATAGAAATGTAACATAAAAACAAAATGGAAAACCAAAAAGAGACATGGAGCAGAATACAGAAATAGAAAACCAAAATGGAACAGAAAACAGAACTGAAACGAAAAACAGAAATGGAACAAAAAAAAATAGAAATTGAACAATTAATAAAAATCCAACACAACAAAATATATAATCCAACACTTATTACAAAAACTAAAACTTGAGAATTAAAAAAAAAAAAAACTTAGAGTCACGTTGGATAATAGGGAAATCAATAAAAAATATTAAACAAAATATAATAAAAATAAATAAAATGGAATATGTATCCAAAATATGGTTTCAATGAATTGTAAATAATTGAAATTTAGATAAAATAGTTAGGGGTTTTTTTTTTAAAATTAAAATTATTTATTAACGTCCACTTTCCGCAACTAAGGCTAAATGGGACGGGTCACCACCCTTTTCTAGCCAGGGTGGGACAAAGGATTTTATTTAGTGAATTCCGTCACTAAATAAATTTCTATTCCAGGGTGGGAATCGAACTCACCACTCTAGATTTACCATGTGAGATTAAAGTCAACGCTTTAACTCACATGGCTAACCTGAGCCCCTTTTTTAAATTAGAACTATGAAGAGTGACGAGATGACCGCTGGAGCAGAAATGCGGTTTGGAGAAGAAGAATATCTCATGTCTTCAAACACTTATAGTCTTCCGTAAGACTATTTTCAAAAAGTTTTCTACGAAAATACTTTATAGACTTTTGTGACTGTTTTTTTTTTTCTGCTCAAGAATTTCCATCTGGATCCAGAAACGCCAGATACCTGGGATGTGGAATCATGGGACGTGTTAAGATCGGCTGTGGGCTCAGGAACATCGGATGGAATAAAACATCTGATGGGTCTCCGTGAGAGTTAGGGCATTGTTCTTAATCTCGCATGGCAGACCTAGAGTGGCGGGTTCAATTCCCGCCCTGGGAAGTAGAAATGAATTTAGTGACGGCCACATTAAATAAACTCTTTGGGCCACCCTGGCTAGAAAAGTGTGATAACCTGTAGATAACCCGTCCCGATTAGCCAATGTAGGATAAAGTGGACGTAAATAATAATAACATCCAAAAACATCTGATGGCTTGGGAAAATGAACATATGTTAAATGAAGTTATGTTTTAGCTCTTATAGTTTATTATTATGAGTCCATTTTAAATAATGTAATATTTTTGTAATCAAACTATTCAGCTTATTTTACAGTAGCTTTTTAAAATAAAAATAGAAATGTATTAAATTCTCATTAATAAATCCCTAAACATTTACATTTTCAGAATATTTATAATATTTCATAAAAGAAAGGATATTTCTTTTAATCGTTGAATGTTAAAAATAACTCTGATATATTTAATCGAATAAATATTTCATTCGATTGTGGTTTGGAATGAATCCTTTTTTTCTGCCATTCGCAGTTATTTCATTGAAATAATGAAACGTCTCTTTACTTAATATACATTCAAATCCATGCCGTTCTCTCTACAAAAATAAATAAAATAAATAACAGTTAAAACGGTCAGTCAGAATGTTATGAATTCCTTTAATTCTCTTTCGGGGAAAAGTAAATGAAAAACTATGATAAAATCATGTATTCATGAATTTAATAGATACTGATATATTAAATTAACTCCTATGCTAGGACAATGTGTTGTTAATTCTTTAAGTATTGTGTAATCTCATTCCCTAACAACAATTCTTTTCAGATGTGTCACGAAGATGTTAAAAGAGAATCCATCAAACGTTCGAGTGATACAAGTATGGTTTAACGCAGAATTTTTCTTTATAAGACGAGAAACAATATAGTATAAGATTATCCGAGTCGCATGACATTTTTCTGAAAAGTATTATCCGATTTAGCCCTATTTATCTGATTGTACTATTTCGTGAAAGGGGACTTTCGCAAACTCCATTAGAGGCAGATCAAGTTTAGTGGAAACTTTCCTTAGCCCAGGCTTCAAGTTGTGGAAATCTTGAGAAACTGTGACAGCACGTGTGGTTCACCTGGAAACTGCTGCGGGGCAGGGACATTTAATAATTTTCTGAATATGTTTGAGCCAATGTCTATTGCATATATTTATTATATGCTGACAACTTTAACTTAGTGTTGAAGTGTTAGAAACTTTATGAGCAGTTTGACATCAGGAGACACTTCGGAGCAGATGTGAGTGATCATTTCAATTAACAAATGGACGAATTCCATGAAGAGATGATTTAATGCCGAAAAAAATGTATGGATCAAGAAAAAAGAGGATTAAAGAGAATAATTACTTTTTAGCATATTTTCCTTACGATTTTCAAAAAAGTTCCGCAAATGTCCATCGATATATATATATATATATATATATATATATATATATATATATATATATATATATATATATATATATATATATATATATATATATATATATAAAATTGTAACCTCTGTCTGTACATTGATATTTTTCGCGAAATTTCACGATACATTTTTGTTTCACATATCATAGGCACCATAACTGCATTTTGTTTCTTTCGTGTGTGTTTGTTTGTTACCTTTTCATGCATAAACGGCTGAACCTAATTTTATGAAACTTGGTATGTATATTAATACTAGCCCAACTTAGACTTTAGGCTATATTAATATTCTCTAAGACAAACAGGAGTGGGGGTTATAAGGGAGGACTGAAATTAAAAATAGCGATATTTTGTTTCCTATTGGTTTTTCGGCAAATATGAACATAACAAAAGTTGTTTATTTTTTTATTTGAAGTAACTTTTGTTATATTCACTTTTGTCTTATAACAAAGTATAAACGAGATATACACTAAATCTTTAGCGTGAGTTAACAATTTTATTGGAACCGAACTTAACGAAACTCCGTATGTCAATTAGCATTAATTCTTCCATGATTATAAGCTATATTAAAATGTTTAGGTTCAAACAGGAGTGGGGGTTTTAAAGGAGGCCTGAAATAAAAAATCACGATATTTCGTTGTATATTTTTTTTTCGCCAAACTTGCACATAAAAAAACTTTTTTACTTTGTTATTTAGAGTACCTTTTGTCTTATACTATTTTTTTCGGGAACAATGTATGAAGCAAGTAATTTGCGTAGGAATATTGATATACTCATCAATTCTTTCCATTGAAAACTACCAGGTACCTCCCCTGGAAAAATTAATTCAAATCTATGTTAATATTTTGGCCATAATAATTAAAAGCTATGCATAATGCACAGGAGACGGGAAATATGACAGGACTGTGAAGTCTTACATATAAATTAATTTTATTATTAAAACATCCACAGCAAGGACGGGTATAAACCCTAAACACTGGGACTGGTAGATGACAAAATATTGTGCAAAGTAAAGCCTTGCCAAAAAAATACCATCACCATTCAGCCTCAAATGAATTCCCGTGCGAAGCCGGGTATCTGAGCTAGTGTATGTATATATATATATATATATATATATATATATATATATATATATATATATGTTAACGCTCTAGCGGTCGTAATTTTCATTTTATCGTTACCGAACTTGATATTTTAACGTTTTAAGCAAAAATAAATATATAAGATAAAGAAGTCAGTTAATGGCTGAAATCTGACCAATTGGAGCGTAAACTATCCCTCCAAATAAATGACTTTTGTTACCTGCATATCTGCCAAAAAAACAATAGGAAACGACATATAGCTATTTTTAATTTCAGGCCTTTCTTATAACCCCCACTCCTGCCCGTCTTAGAGAATATTAGTGTAACCAATAGTCTAAGTCTGGTTAGTAGTAATATACAAACCAAGTTTCATAAAATTCGGCTCAGTAGTTTTGGCATGTAAAAGTAACAAACAAACAAACATATAAACAAACTGACACAAAATTTAGAAATTTCGAGAAAAAAGATTAATTTTACAGAGAGGTTACAATTTTATATACATGCATACATATATAAATATATATATATATATATATATATATATATATATATATATATATATATCTGTTAACGCTCTTGATATCGCAATTTTTATTTGATCGTTATCAAACTCGATATTTTAACATTTTATTTAAAACTAAAAATCTAGTTCAATAATGGCTGAAATATGATCTGGGGGAGGGAGGGTGGGTTTAAAGGAGGGAATTTCGATAATGCAGAATATCACCGTTATTATGCTTCTAATTGAAAAAATGTTTGCAACCAACCTATTACAAATATAACGTACTATGAACGTTGTCATGTCCGAACTTTCACTATCTTGATTATTAACCGGGATATTGCATTTTTGTTTAGTTTTCCGCCTTCAGTTAACCCCCACTACTCCTGGAGGTCATATTAACAATTATCTGTTACATTATGAAGCACTTTATTTGAAGCCTGTATACCAAAAATAGTTCTGATTGAACTTTTCATACCGAGATAAATTACGTTACGCACGTGGGAAATCCTCTGTGTTAGCCACTACTTGGTGGACTTATTTTAACATGGACTTTTGCCGCTTCCGCAAAGACGTGAAGAAACAGTTTAGCTATATCAGAAAAAACAGATTATAAGTCGTTAAATCAGCCAATCAATCTCCCACTGAGAAACTGATTAGCATAACAAAAGTTAAGTTGTTTTATCTGAATCATCCAACCTGAGCATTCATGAGAAAATAGATAATGAAATATTAATTTTGAAAGGATCTTCCGGCATTGTGTTGCACTAAACAGTAGGGTTAAGTTAATAAGGAAAATTTAAACCCGCCTCATAATGTACCCCTGGGGCATGTCTGCAGTTGTGAGAGATATAAACAAATACTGGATGTGTTATAGAAGCTTTGGAGGTATTTGGGAAATATTACACCCATTACTGCTAATTGAGTAAGACTCTGTTGTTATAATTTCATGTCCGCTGTGCTTTTGGACTGTTGTTATCCTATTAACATTGAGTATTAAATGTGTATGTTTTATACAGATATGAAATGCGGAGCATAAAGCGGAGTTGGAAACTGATTAGAAATTACTTCTGCATTTGGAACTTGGAATTTCTCAAATCTTCAAAATGCAAATCTTAGAATACCGGTACGGCAGTCTTTAATGTTCTATGTCCAGCCTTACTCCGTAGATGCCAAAATTGGGTTGTCTGATACATGTACGCTATTAAGAGTTTCGAAGCAAAAATCCTCAAACAGCATCTTAATCAAACACTCACCACCCCAAGGCACATGCTAAGACTGGAATGACGTAGAGTGCCATTGCAAATTATATTTTCTCAAACTAGTTCTTCAAACGTTTTCTAAATTTACCGAAATGGATAGATGCAGAATTTTAGAGAATATATAATCGTGACCCTCTGAGGTCCCAACTTAAAAAAAAAAAAAAAAGCATTGCTTTCTTGTCACACATTATGGGAATGTTTGGAATTCTTACCATTTTTCAGCACTCTAGTCCAATACCAACAATATTTTGACTTGTAATAATGAATACCTTTAGAGAAATAAAGCAATTTAAGAAATCAATAAGTCCCCCTTTTCTCAGAATTACCTAATCAATAAAAGACATTGTAACGTTAGAAATAATTTTTTAGCATATTTCTCTTAGGGGGGAAATCAGCTATTGAGGTCGTACTCATGACGCATATATATGTCTATTACCACTCTAGCGGTCACAATTATTGTTTTATCGTTACCAACCTCTATATATTAGCGTTTCATGAAAAACTAATGACCAAGTTTGTTAACGGCTGAAATTGGACCATGGGTGGTTTAGAAGGGGAGAATTTCGAAAATTCAAAATATCGCCGTTATAATACGTCGATACGAAATGTTGTACAGAACCAATCTTATTGCAAGCTAAATGTACTATAAATATATACATTTATTTTCTGCTTTGATTATTAACCCAGGTAATAGAATTTTTCAGTTTTGAGCCATCGGCAAACCCCCACTTCTATTAATGTCTCATAAACAATTCTCTGTTATATAATAAACCACTTTATTTGAAGCTTAAATACCTAATATTGTTTTCAAGAGACCCTTAGTATACGTTATAAATAAAGGTCCCCCCTCGTCTTAAGTTTTTGGAGTACTAAAATTTGAGTGATTGAGATATAAATTATTGTGATTCATTATAAGTTACAGTAAATAGTTTTCAATAAAATAAATGTTATATTCAGATATATTTCAGTAATGGTTTTTCTTTCCGAGGAAGAATATTTCTATCTATATGTTCAGCTGTAAGAGGTTGGCAGACCTGTATGTTTACAATTCGAACGCTTTCCGTTGGTAGGTTATTAAAATTGACTGAAATATTTCTCATTACTGTTTGTATTTACTCACTTAATATTGACGGTGATGCTAAGTGTTAGCTGTATGTTTCCTACTGCAAAACTTCACGAGGGAAATTGCTTAGTTTACGCTGCCCCTGCGCGACGGACGTTTTTACTTAAAATATCCAAATCAATAGAATTATAGTACAGTATAGGCTTTCTTCAAAAAGAAGTGGCCATAAGCACGATGCTGCGTGGGGTAATGTGAACGCTTTAATACTACCTTTTAGACTTAAGCAATGTGCGTGTCTCTTGTGTCATGTCTTGACTTCCAATCCGTCAAATTAAAAGTGATTTTTTTTTTTTTTTTATCTGAGGCCCTAGTATGCCTATGTCTTGGTCGATAGGGATAGGTCTATCAAACCTAGCGAGTAGACAGTTTCCCTTTTCCAGAGAAGGGAGCTCTATTTTAAGGGAGAGTGGTGGTGGTGTTGGGTTGAAATATAAGTTAAAATGTATATATGAATAAAATTGGAAACGTATATATTTGATGCTTATATGTTACTTCGATGCGAACGATTGGGTATACTTTGGCTCTATTCCTTTTACGCTAGGTGAGTGCGTGTCTGTTCTCATGGTTTCGCTCTCCCAATCCATTAGCTTTGAGGTTAAAATGTATACTTTTCGTAGTAATGTGATTAGCACGACCCTCCGTAGGCTACACGGTTTATTTATAGCCCTTCTTTTGTACGTTAGCAGAGTGCGTGCCTGTTAACGTTTAACCATGCTACGGAAGAGAATCTCAATCATTGGACGTAATTTTTGTGCCTAAAAATGTTCTGTTAGAGACATACTGTTGCTATTACGAGCATTGAAGCATTTGAAGAAAAAATATCGTTTAACAATCAACATATTTGTACCACAGACGTTATATCAATTTAATAGATTCGTTATTTTTAGGGACTAATGTCTGTCTTGAGAGTTAAGGCGTTGGTCTAAATACTTGGTAAAACTAGAGCCCTGAACTCAACTCTCACGTTGGAAATTGAAAATTAATTAGCGACGAACTTTTTATATAAAGTCCCACCCTGACTAGAAAAGTGCGGTTATCTGTAGATATCCCGTCCCAATTAGTAACACAAAGTGGGCGTAAATATCAATAAAAATGTCAGCAGGAGCTACGTAAATTAGCAGATTTCCCACGTGTTGGAAAGGCACACTTGTGATCTCTTCTCCCTACTTATTTTCTATTTATATAACAAGATTGGTTCGGTTTTTCGATCCGACTCATAATAACGAAGATATATTGAATTTTCGAATATTCCACCCCCTCTATAAATCCCCTCCCCAATTCTGGTCCGATTTCTGAACATAACAAATATGATCATTTGATATTAACAGAATCGGTTACATAACGAAGTATAGTATAGATCAAATGAAAATTTATGTTATAACATCTTAATATTATTATGGTATGAGTAGGAGTGGGGATTTACCGAAGGCTGAAAACAAAAAAATCCAAATATCTCGGTTAACATTCATAATAGAGAAAGTACGTACATAAAAAAATATATAGCCAAATAATTTTACAATAGGATTGGTTCTATACAATTTTTCGATCCGACTTTTAGGAGAGGAAATAATTCTAGTTTTTGAAATCCTCCAATGTAATCTAAACTCTCCACCCACTTGTCCAGTTTCTGCCATTAACGAACAAAATTTTTATTTTTACGTAAAAGGATTAAATATAGAGTTTGGTAACTATCACAAAAAAAAAAAGTGTGACCCCTAGAGCCGTAACAGACAAATATATATAGCATTTGAACGGATGGACATTTGAGGATTTTTTTCAAAACCACGTCATGAGTCCAACCTCAATAGGTGATTTTTCTTAAGGGAAATCTGCTTAATGGTAATAATTTTTATTTGAGAAAATAGAACCTGAGCCTGCGAATTGTGGTTATTTAGTCCAGAATACAAAGTTGAATGCCCATTTTGAGTCAAATGTAATAAACAGCAACATTTTGTGGAAATATCATTCACATCGAGTAATCATTTTTTTTTATTCGAAAAACAATACAAAAAGTCTACGTTTGAATAAAGGGCAATAATTACCAATTTCCGGTTAAAGTAGGATATTTCTACTTCATGAAAATTCGAAATTCTTATTATTGAAAGGATGGATTAATCAGTCAGTACATGATTAATTTTGAAAATTATTAAATAAACAGATTCCGACGCCATATGTCGACCTTTCGAATATCAAAAAATGGTATTTTCACTGAGTATGAACATTCTACATTAATCGGAAGTTGACATGAATTGCCTCTTGTTCATACCCGGGTGCCGTGGTATTGGTGAGATTGGCTTACGAGTGATATTGATATGTATTAGCAGCTATCAGTGCCTCTCTCATAATTAGATAACATGTCCATGGGCTCAGGTTCCGCCTCGTAATAAGCATTTCCCTGGAATATGTGTAAATATTTAATTATTAATCTTGTAGCATTCATTGATGGAAATTCAACTAATTCCAATAAAAAAAAATCTTCATACATTTTGTGATAATGTTGCGCTACGTTACGAAATGTAATATATAATATTGTCCTGGCTATGTGATTGATTTTTCAAACTCTTAGAGGAACGTCTAAATGATACAAATCGAATAAAAAATGACATTTCTTGTATTAGGAGAATCTGTATTTCTAATGGAATTTCTCTTTAATTCAGGTTCAAGATTTTAAGGGTAACTATGATGCAGTCCTGCAATACTTAGAGGTCCTGAGTGATTAGCCTAGAGGAACTGTGGATCTCATTATGAACCTGTCTTCGTCCATCAGGAAGCAAAACGTTGGCCACAGTTTCTCTTAGCAGATTTCCCTATTCTCAGGGAACTCAGCTATTGAGGTTGTACTCATGACGAGATTTTTGAAGAATTTCTTCAAACGTCCATCGATCCTACCAAGTAGATGACCAAACAGAGGTCCGTACAAAATTAAGTTTATTTATATATATATATATATGCTTGTGTGCGTGTGTGTCTGTCTGTTAACACTCTAGCGGTCGCAATTTATATCTGATGGGAGAGGGGAGGGAATTTTGAAAATTCGAAATATTTCCATTATTAGGCGAAGGACAGAAAATGTTTATAGAATCGATAAGGATGAATAAGCAGGCCAAGTCCTCTACTGTTTTTTAATATTATGCAGAGTGCACTTTTGGGGTCAACACTCCATCCTCAGTGCCTGCTGATTAAAGCTGAGGATGGAGTGTTGACTCCGAAAGTGCACTCTGCATAATTTTAAAAAACAGTAGAGGACTTGGCCTTCTTATTGATCCTTATCAATTGGTTCCTCTACCATCCAGCATATTTCAGAGATTTTTATAGAATCAATCTTATTACACGTCTAATGTTCTATAAATGATGTTATGTACGTTTTCGTTATCTTGATTATTAACAGAGATATTTGCATTTTTTTTCGTTTTCGGCCTTCATTCAGTAAACCCTCACTCCTACTCATGTCACATTATAAATAAGTTGTTATATTATAAAGCACATTGTTTTAAGACTAAACACCAAATATTGTTAGCATTGAACTTTTACGTCTTGGGATAAATGCAAATACGTGACACACTTTGGAAATCTGTTTGGTTAACACAGCCCCTGCGGGATGGACTTTTTTATATGTTGTAGTCTGAACAATCAATGACCAACGTTATCTACCAAGCTGATGTGTTTCTGCTAGTGGCTTTCCATTTAAGATTAAGACTTATGAAATTCGCATCTTGTTCACCGGAAATCCAGTCGCTGAAAGAAGAGATACAGAAAGATAGGCATATCTGACCATGGAAACGCTGTTTATTATTATACATCTGGCGAGGTGTGGCTGTTACTCGCATCAAAATATGATCATGTATTTCTCTCAAACCAGTGCATCTCATGGGGTCTTCAGCCCAATATACACCATATAAGATTTACCATCCGAATTTACTAACTCATCAAAACCCATTGTAGAGAAATTGATTCGGGGCTCAGGTTAGCCCTGTGAGTTAATCTCAGGTTAGTCTCTATTAATCTCACTTGGTAAACGTAGCCTTCCCTGCTTTGAAAAGGGTGGTAACCTGTTCATAACCGTCCCAATTAGCCTTTATAAGAGTGGACGTTAATAAATAATATGGTTAAAAGATTAAGTCTAACTTAGCTCTAAATAACTGTAAGACCTATGGATATATAATGCATCTAAAGTTACTTAAATTAATACAAGTAAGAAGGTTTCATGTTCGTCTTCAGCGAATGGCTAGCCATACACAAATGAATGATTCAAACAGTTAGTCAATTAGTGACTGGTTTTGAAGATTATATGGTTATCTTCGCCTATTATCTCTGATCGATGATGATGAGTATTGTTAGACAAAGTTTTTCAAACTTGGCCAGTAATTGCTAAGAGCCCTTACAAAAGTTCTCCATTGCTCCTAGTGGTATGAATGCTTGTGATATAAGAGCTTGTCTCAGCGTGTACTCGACCTGTGCAGCAGACTTGGTCTTCGCTCTCAAACAAGTATCCATGGAGGATATTGTTGAATACAGAAATAAGAACCTGAATATATGAATGAATGAAATGTATTTATTTCCATTAACAGGATATAACAAGTATTAATGTTTTCAGTAAAAAGTTTACTAATATTGTGTCAATTACTTTCCTTACAATTTTTTTTTTTTTTTTTTTTTGATTTTTGTATTTATTTATACAGGAGCACCCGCATCTTGGCGATTTGGCTCAAAGTTTCACAATTTAAAGTGAAAACAAAATTATAGAAAAATAACAAAAACTGAAACGCCAAATAAAAAATTAAATACAACAAATAATCATTAAATACCAGTAATAAAGACAATTAATAAACATAAGACATAAACAAACATAAATAAACATTAGACTAGTAATAAAGACTTTCCCTAGACCGGTTCCATCTATACTAGATATAGAAATACTAACATCGTTGATTTATTATTATTATTATTATTTATTAGCGTCCACTTTTTGCAACTAATGCTAATTGGGACGTGTTATCTACAGGTTACCTACCCTTAACAACATTGATTGTAATGGTATAGCGATATCGGTTGTTACAATGGTAGCATTTCATACCTGGTTGTGTCTTCCTGTCGGTTTAGACGAAACCAGTCTAGAGGGCTCGGGTTGGCCGTGCGAGTTAGGGCGTTGGTCCTAATCTCGCATGGCAGACCTAGAGTGAAGGGTTCAAATCCCGCCCTGGGCTGGGCAGTGAAAATTTATTTAATGACGGACTCACTAAATAAACTCCTTGGGCCCACCCTGGCTAGAAAGGAATGATAACCTGTAGATAACCAGTCCCGATTAGCCTATTAGCATAAAGTGGATGAAAAAAAAAAAAAATAAAATAAAATAAAACCAACCATGGACTAACTTAGATTTAACAAAGATTTTACTCCTGTAGAGGTGTTGAAGTAAAGAAAGCGAAACATGTAGAGTTTAAATAAAGTGAATTAAGGAGCAATTTATTTCTATATATTCTGCCCCTGTGACTACCAGTGATTGTATATTTTAATTATTATTTCTACAATGCCGTAGTATTATTTTTGCTTGCAAAGGAAATTATTTAGTGACGAAATTCATTAAATAACGTCCTAAAATCCCACCCTGGCTAGAAAAGGGTGGTAACCTGTAGATAACCCGTCCCGATTAGCCTAAGTTGCAAAAAGTGGACGTTAATAAATAAATAAATAAATATTCTTGCTTATATATATATATAACTAAGTAAGTAATTAAATTAATTAAACGATCACATGGTTTATAAATTATGAGAAACTAGCCCCACTTTAAAGAGATACCTTATAATAAATTATGTTTTGACCGATTTAGTATATACATTATAACCTTGTCGTAGTTTTACTCTAACAAATAAAAATAATCCGTCACGCAGGGGCTGCGTAAACTAAGCAGATTTCCCACGAAAAGTTTTACATTAGAGAAATATCACGAGAGCCGAACAGTTACGAAAACGGCCGAACTTGCTTTTGGCGGGAAACTCACTCCCGTCCGTTATCCGCCCACATTTAATAAAAATGCAAATATCTTGGTTAATATTCAAGATAGAGAATAAATGTATATAAAAATATTTATAGTACATTTAATTTGCAGTAAGATTGATTCTATACAATTTTCCGATCCGACGCATAATAACGGAGATATTTCGAATTTTCAAAAATCCCCCCTTTAAACCCCCTCTCCCAATGGTCCGATTTCAGCCATTAAAGAACTTGATCTTCCTTATTACATAAAACGATTACATTCCGAGTTTGGTAACGATCAAACAAAAATTACGACCGCTAGAGCGTTAACAGACAAATATATATATATAATTTTGAACGGACCTCATTTTCGTCATCTCTTGGGTAGGATCGATGGACATTTGAAGAAATTTTTCGAAACTCGCGTCATGAGTACGACCTCAATAGCTGATTTCCCTTAAGGGAAATCTGCTAATATAAAACCATAGTCTCAGCTGCGGGATTGGATGAGGTACACCAAAGAAGGAAACTGTGGGTTTAATTTCAGGAATTCACCAACATATCGAGAAGTGAACTAGTTACGAGATAGTCAAGTATATTGGCACAGTAGTCTAATATAACATCCTAAAACCGGGAAGAACTCACTTGTTGCGCCACGTAACCACAAACATGAAATGACAGTAAAACAGCAAGGACAATCTTGGGAAAGCGGGTTAAGCCTGCTGGTCATGGCAGCTATGCCGTAAATAAAAGTATTAGAAATAAATTAAAGTTAATTAAATGATTAAATAATTCGTATAATTATCAATAATAATATTGATTGAGAAGTCACTTTTAAAAATATGCATCAATACATTACGAAAACCAAAATAAATGTGTAAAATACATTGACAGCAGAGAAGAGCTAAATTTAAGAGAAATCTTAATTTATAAAAATTAAGCTGAAAATCCCGAACAGATTGTATTTTCCCTTCATGTCCCAGCTCAATTAATATGAACTCGCAAAGGGGAGAACTTTTAGTAGCAGACAAAATATGTTCAGAGAAAAATGCAGTAACAACCCTCGCGTTGAAACTGCGTTAGTATGAGTTACGGCAGGTTTGAACTTTTATCTCAATAGACTTTCCTCCCACATAAAGAAAAGTATGTAAATAAAGAGACTTAGGAAAGTAACTTCCCTCCTTTCTGAGAAAGATAAAAAATAATAATTTACATGAAACATGTTCACAATTTATTTTCATTAAACAGCAGTTAGAACTAACGTTCATAAATGTTTTATGAAATTTAAGATGGAGCAAAAGCATGTGAATCATATGGATTCATATATATATATATATATATATGTGTGTGTGTGTGTGTGTGTGTGTGTGTGTGTGTGTTTGTGTGTGTGTGTTTGTGTGTGTGTAATTCAGAAATCACATAAAAATAAAGGAGGCTAGTCTTTATGACAGTCGCTTTCAAACTAATAAGTTCCAGAAAGTCACTTTTCTTCACAAGTCTTGGTGTCACCTTTCTACTCCATTGTTTCACTGTGCTGATTGCTTTATACGATTTGTGGCTTTTTTTTCCGTTCCGATGTATAGGTATTCTGACTTTTTACCTTTGTAGAAAGTAGTTCGTAATCGACTCCAAAAAGAGTTGTGATTTTTTTTTTTTGTGTAGATTTTTAATGAGTTTGATTTATTTCTGTTTGAAGACTAGTCTATGGAATGACAACTATGTAATAAGATTACGAAATGCTTTAAATTATTTAAAGATTTTTTACTGGAAATAGTTAAGAGAAACCATTACATGTTTTTGTGACTTCTTTCCGTTTTGTGGATTAGAGAGTGTTAGCGGAAACAGCAAGAAGGCCTTAGGCAGGGAACGACTATTAAATTAAAGATATGTACCGTTGTCGTCTGTCAAGTGCCATATCTTACTTTCTTTCTTAACAAAGAATTTTGTAATCGAATGAGAAAGAGCGGTATGTCGGGATATGCTAAAGTCACGAAAAAGGACGAGTTTGATAATCTGAGAGATCACTTGAAGAAGCATTTAAAGCATAAGTGGGCAACAACCGGCCCGCTGTAAGATTTGATCCGGACCGAAAAAATCCAATTAAACAAAAATAATAACTACTTACTCGAAAAGAGAAAGATGAGGATTTGTGCGTTTGGCAGTACTTTTAAATGCGAACAGTTCTTTTCAATGGTGAAAATTAATAAATCAAAACATCGTACAAGGCTGACTGACTATAATTTGGAAAATTCTTTATGCCTTCGTATCAGTATATTGATGGATAAGTTTCCCAAATTTAAGCTCAAGTGTCTCATTGATTTCGGTGTCGCTAGTTAACTTTCGTTGTTTGTAATAATTCCAAATTTTACGATTCTATTATAATGTTGTACCTATTTTTTTTCATTTCATTTTATTTTAATAAATTGTATTATAATTACATTGTGGTATAACTTCATGTCTGATATCTATCGTCAAAAATTATGAGCACTACTTTAAAATGCACTACTTTTAAACAAATGTATTCGCACACTAAAGTTTGGCCCACAACATGTCAAAGGTTGCCCATACCTGATTTAAAGCATCAAAGAGGATCTACTGAAATAAGTACTTCAAGATGCCTTGGCAGGCCCAGGTTCGGCTACCATTCCCAAGTGTGAGAAAGTATGGTATTCGTAATTAAACGAAAAGCGTTTGATAAAAAGACTTAGGTATCTGAATTAAAGATACCGTATACTCTTGTAAAGTATGGATACAACAAAACACCCGAAAAATTTGGGGAAAATAATGAAATAGGAAGAGGCGATGTTTTTATTAACCAACTAAGTTAATTTGGTTGGATCGATATCCTTGATGCTCTTAGAGAAACAGGAAAGGCGGGAAGAAGGCATTGAAAGAGGGTGTGTGTGTGTGTGTGTGTGTGTGTGTGTGTGAGAGAGAGAGAGAGAGAGAGAGTCTGTTATTGGTGGAAGTGAGTAAAGTTGATGAGAGAGTGTAAGTGGGTGACCATGGTTACTGTGGTGGACAACAGAATACTCTTAGCCAACGTGGCAACATGGCCATTCAACCCGCGGCTTTAAGCCCATGTCGCCATGACGTCCAGTCCACCGCCCTACCTCACTAACCAAACAATTGTGTCTTAATGTCCAGCTCTTGGAGTCCAATTGTAAAACAAAGTAAATAAAAGATCTTAAAACCTATTATATTTCGATAGATTCCGGGTGATGGGCGACGTGAAAAATAGTAAAAAAGCATTTGGAGGGGGTTTGGATTCATTAGTATCAATTTTACTTGATAAAACTTTAATTTCAATTAGAAATATAAAAATAAAGTGAAAAGTACAACTTTTCAGCACAGCAATTGCTAATTAAGAAATTAGGATTTACACATTCATCAAGAGGAAAGTAAAAGTTAGCAGGTAGGGAATAGGGGAAAGTTATATAATAGTTATTTATTATATAAGTGACGAAAGTAGATCATTTTCCAACTCGAGTGAAACGTTTACGTTTGGTGATTTCACGAGAGTTGTAAATTCTACTTTCGTCACGAGTGTAATATTAATTTTTTTCTGTAATCGTGTAATACATGATCAGATCTAACCAGAATATGAACAAAATTGGGATGTTGTGAAGATTATGGTATGTTTTTGGTAGGTTATAAGCATGGTTGTGAAAGGTTATAAGCATAGTAATATAAAACAACTAGTGATGATTGTGAAGTAGTGCAATTATAAAGGAAGGTAATTATTATTATATTTACATTTTAAAATATATTGATTATTTCCACCAATAATTCATTCAGATTTCAATTTATTTTGTTAAAATAAATTCTTACAATGTTAAGAAACATTTAAAAGCATTTAATTCCCAACTTCAAATTATTTTTTAATTTACACTTATTACTAATTAAGAAGACAATTCACTTTCTTCACTCATTTCAGTTTAGTAATGTTACCATTATTCAACGATTACAGAAAAAGATATATTAAAGCAGAATAACTACCAATTTTAGCTTTGGCAAACATTGACCATTGAGACCAAAGAACACTACACAATACAAGAAATTCAATACATGACGGAAAAAAAGTGTTGATAGGACACTGGTGATGACCTAGTCTATTTTAATCTCGTGGTTGTTGTGAAGGAATTTCTAGAGAGGAGGACTTAAAGGCAGAGAACTATCCAACTTCAGACTCAAATGAACAAAGCTCATCAATAACAGAATGAATTAATAGTTCATACTGGAATGTTCACTATACCGATTCATCAACCGAGCGGTTCGGTTAAAGTGATTCTCTTTCCTGCAGAAGGTGTATACATCACCCAGTACAAAACTGAAACAACCATGTTTCTCTTTTTTCAGAAAAAGGATTTATTAATAACTTTGTCTCTACGTTCATTTTCAACCACATTCATTTTTCACAAGAAAAGCTTATCTAAGTATATTGTAGAGTACCAAACATCTTGCGGCACGCATATTTGCAACAGTAAAATCTGCACGGGTTTCGAAATAGAAAATACCCATTGTTTGTAGTTACCACCTGGACAGATGCTTATACTGAGCGTTAAGTCATTCAAAAAATTTACTGGGGGTGGGTTCTCCCCTTAACCTCCTTTTTGCAAGCGATGCCACCGGCATCACCAGGTGATTAAGCGATTCCTTCGGGATCGCAATGTGGCTGACTAGCTGGGTCATGACGCTTCGAAAATAAAAAAATAAAATGATGCAACGGGCATTTCACGGTGCGCAAAAAAAGTATCCTTTCGAGTTCGATGTCGCTTGTCGGAACGACAGACGGTGGTTATTCCAGTTTAAGGTGACGAACGACCTAGGATGTACTGGAGTTTTCCTCTCGAAAGGTAAAGCGATACTCGTAACGGCCTGAGAAATGCCGAATTTATTGTTTCACGAGGGAGGTTCGGAATAGAAAAATTCGGAAGTACTTATCTCGCCGGGAGAGAGAGGTACCACAAATTCAACAATTATTCAAAGAAAAAAGCGACTTTGAGGAACAAAACGGTACCTCAATCTCGAACATCCACCAAGCGGTTTGAGCTACAAAGTTTTCAAATAAATCGGTTAGTGGCTTTAAATAATAGAATTATCAAATTCTCTGAGTCTATATCAACGACTAAACAGTTCGCTCATAAATATGCAGAACATAATGGTGTGTAAAATCCTCAATGCAATAGTAAGTGTATAAAGTACCTTATATAATTAATGTAGTGAGCTGTTGATAAGCCTTCTGCGAACAGGCTATTCAATTGGAATTTAATTAGATTTAATTCCTGAAAAAGAAGCCAAATGAATTCCATGCTCAAATCCGTTTATTAATCCCAATCGACTTCCTCGCATAATCAATGTTCACAATACAAACTCGTTGAATAATATTTTACTAAAATATTTGTTTCCACAATAAAACTTTCAGTTAATTGCTACTTTCCGTTTTTCAAATTTTTATACAATAATAAATTCCTATAAAATACTAGTAGCTTTCTTCATTATTTAATACAAGTTCATTTCGATTTGAGCCAGTGAAACAAGTATTGAACTAGGTTAAGTAGTCATTCTAACAAAACATAATGAATAATAATTGATCGGTCAGATTCATTATTAGTTATTTATTATATTAAATCAAATTATTTCTTATCGTTCACTTTTCACAACTAAGGCTAATTAGGACGGGTTATCTACCGATTACCACCAATTTCTAGCCAGGGTGGGACTAAAGATTTCATTTAATGAATTCCATCAGTAAATAAATTCCTCTTCCCAGGCGGGAACCGATTTCGCCACTCAAGGTCTACATGTGAGATTAAGGTCAACGCTTTAACACACATGGCTCACCTAAGCCCCAGTTGTTTATTATTCAATAAATAAGTGTATGCCTATGTATTCGTTTTGTCTGTTCCACATTTAACTGAATTAGAATAATAAGTAAGTGATCCTCAATGAAAACTAATAGAGATACGTAACGATCAATTCCATAAACCAGTCATACAGAAACTCTTTTCGATCAATTCCACAACTAGCTCGCACCTTTGTCCAGTCTACCCAGCGCAAGAGAAAAATGTGCCCGACTTGACTCAACGGGATTGAAGATTTGACTCCAGGCTTGGCTTAGCTCGACTCATTGCGACTCTCGACTTAGGGTTCTGTTCTGCTTGACTCGATTCGTCTTGACTTCGATAGGGGGTTCGATTGAATAAACATCTTTCTAATCAATGGTATTATTTATTTTGCCAAAACTATAAAATATTGCCCAATTTAATGAAATAAATAGAGTATAGACTGAAATACTTCTGTTTTTTTCATTTTAATCTTTACTTACGCAGCACTACACTCTTTGAAGGACCTGGGGCATATGACATCACCGTTTTTAGCAAGTTTTCCTCGAGGGGAATCAGCTATTAAGGTTGACCTCATGACACAATTTTAGCAGGTTTCCCTTGAAAAATTTCGTCAATGTCCATCGTTCCAAGCCAAGAGATGACGAAAATGAGGTCGAAACTATATATATATATAAATATATATATATATATATATATATATATATATATATATATATATATATATATATATGTGTGTGTGTGTGTGTGTGTGTGTGTGTGTGTGTGTGTGTGTGTATGTGTATCTGTTAACGCTCTAGCGGTCGCAATTTATGTTTAATTGTCACCAAACTCTATATTTAACAGTTTTATGTAAAACTAAAGATCAAGTTCGTGGGACCAACCAGTGGGAGGAGGATTCAGAGGGCCGAATTCAAAAACTCAAAACCTTACCATTCTAGCAGTCGCGATTTTTGTTTGATCGGTACTAAACTAGATATTTATTCGTTTTATGTAAACCTATATATCACGGCTGTAATAGAACCAGAGGGGGGATAATTTCGAAAATTTAAAATATCTCCGTTAGTATACGTCGTATGGAAAAATTGTATAGAACCAATATTACTTGCCCCTCCCCCTAATGTTATGTGGGGGTTATATTAGATTAACCCCCAATTTTAGTTATGCCACTTGAAAAATAAGAGAATATGTGATGAAACGTCTTACTACAAGCGTAAATACAAACGTTTGTTTTCAACTGGCCTTTATTATGTCAGATAAAAGAAATAATTAGTTTGATGACGCCATCACTTAAAATTCTATTGACCACCCCCTCTTAATCATCGGATGTTTATTGTTGCTGGAAATAGAGAATACATGCTGAGACGAGATCAGTAGAGTGTAATTCCAACATGTGGGAAAACTGCTATTTTATGGAGCTCATGCTTGACGGACGTTTTTAGTTAATCTATGCATCTAAATAGTCCAAGCAAAATATATAAAACTTTTAAATTTACGTGATCAAAATACAGACCCTGTAGTAAATGATAATGAAATAAAATACACTACACATTTACAAAATTAAAATTTGTGTATAAGGAAATACGATGGCCCAGCTATGGGCCTAAATTAAACCGTTGGTTGGGGAGTCTGGACTATAAATAAAAATGTCGGGGAAGAAATGGTCCATGAGTAATATGCATTATAACGCTAAGGAATCATGGCAACTAGGTGTAAAATTGTCTGAGGGCCTTTCCGCTGTAGTAAGCCTCAGCTGTCTACAGTCCTACAACATGCCAAACCTGGTTGTGTTGATCAAAATTCAGATTCACAATACAGGCATGTTGTCCGCTGTTTTTAAATTACATTTGAGCTAGGCTTGGAAGATCATTTCCCCATTGTCAGACCTATTTTACGCACCATCCAAACTCCCCGCGCTTGATGGAGAACTTTTATGATAAATGATATCTATCTTCTACTTTTAAGAAGGTTAATCTATTTATCGATCTATCCATCTCTCTATCTATATTTTCTATTATTAGTAGCATTTTATGTTGGAACATTGACAAACTCCATGTATAAGAGATTCGTGTAAAACTAAAGATCATATTGGTTAATGCTTGAACTCAGGCCCTTCCTAGAAGGAGGGTGGTGGTTAAAGGGGGTGGGGTCGAGAATTCAAAGTATCTCCGTCAAAACTAGTAGGACCGAAAGATCATATAGTACAAATTTTCCTTGTACATTTAATGCACGATAAATTCTATTCTATAAAGCTTTTCTCTATTTTCAATATTAACCTAGAGGTTTGCATTTTTTAATGTTTAGCTTTGAGGTTCCCCTCAATTTTCAGTCATCGCACTTTAATAATAAGAGTTTGAATCATGATTATTCCAAACTTAAATGACCAATATTGTTTTCAATGGATCTTTACCATTTTTTTTTACTACTCTTTACTACATGAGACAAACACGTTGCATAATGACGTCATTAATTAAGACTTTATTACTTGTACTGCCGGATTTTTATTTGGAAATACAGAATATTTGGTAATATGAGATCCGTAGCGGTCTCATGTGCTAGCATGTGGGAGATCTGCTTAGTTTACGCAGCTCCTTCCTGACGGTCCTTATAATTTATAAACTGCCTCTTAGGAAACGTATATTATTTATTTTCTTGGATTGACCTATTAGGGAAACGCAATTCTGACTAATGCCACACTTTAGTGAAGAGAAAAGTCACTAACTCTTTTCAAATCGCAAAAGGCTTTATCTTCAGCCAAATTTTCTAACCAGCTTTCGGAGGACCAAAACGTTTTTGGTGAAACAAAGAGAGAGATTTATTCTTTTTAACGTTTCATATGAAACTAAATACCAAGTAAGTTAAATAACTGAGATCGGGAAAGAATGATACGAGTATTAGAGAAGGTCTTTGGTATTAATCATTTTTAGCATATTTCCCATAAGAGAAATCAGCTATTCAGGTTGTAGTCTTGATGCGTTTTTAAAAAAAATGAAACCTTCAACGGGTACCGGTACCTTCTGAACATATAAAGAAGCAAGTTGTGTGAAATTTTATTGGGTTAATCTCCCGTCTTTCAGAATTGTATTACCCACGTGGAAATCGAACCCATGACTCTAGATTTACAAAGTGCATTAGGACTAATGTTTTATTGTTAGCAGTAGAAGTTAGCCACGGATTAGTAACTAAATCAAGTTTTTAACATATCTTTTATTTTTGAAAGAATAATTCTAATAAACGCGGGTTAATTAAATTAATTTCCTCCAATGATTTACCTTATCTAGCCCAACTGCTAATGGACTCTCGCAAGGAGGTCACGACGCCCTTACTGCTAACAGCAAAACGGATACTGTGATGGCTTCAACTAAATTCCGCTTGTTCACAATTAAAAGAAATGCAGTCCAATGGAAAACAGCTGACCGCAATCCTCATCCAGGAGGAAATTGTATTGGCTAGCTTAAGATTGTATTGGCCAGCTTAGATTAAGACTGAGCTACCCATTCTACAATTACCCATTCGAGAACTCCATCAGCCAACTCGTGTTTCGTGAAAATCAAAGTAGAGCTCGTCTTAATTCGCCGCAACATTTAATGCCGATTGAAGAAAGAAAAAAAAGTCCGCCACGCAGGGGCTGTGTAAACTAAGCAAATTTCCAGTGTGCAGTTTTACATAAGAGAAATATGCATACTAATGACAGTAATAGTAACGAGTCTATAAACCAATTTCAAGAGAGCCGAACAATTACGGAAACGGCCGAAATGGCTTTCAGGGAATACTCACGAATAGACCCGACATCAGCCGCTCTCTTTCTCGCACACTTAATAAAAATATTATATATATATATGGAAAGGAAATGTTTTGAAATTCGCGTCACGACCTCAATAGCTGATTTCCCTTAAGGGAAATCTGCTAAAATTGCAAACATTTGGTACGAAATAATATCGTTTTTCACAAATTTCAATTAAGTCAAGGCCAATTAATTGAAATTAAATAAAAATAAAACAACTACAAATGATAACGCAGTTTGGATGGATTGATTGTAGAAGATCGCTACTTCTGAGATTAGTAGTCTGTGGTAGAGGCTCTTGATAAGCTGTTCTGTGAAGTTCGAAACTTGAGTTACGGCGAGTTCTCTATGGATCCAGTTGTTCGTCATATGCCAGGGTGGGCTAAGTACCATTCGAAGGACCTCATTTTGAAATGTTTGCATCTCCTTTGTTAATGGTGTTAGTTGCTCAACCAAATGGGACGAACATGCGTCGATGCCGTTACGATCAAACAATGATTGTGACCGCTAGTGTGTTAACAGACAAATAAATACGATAAATTAAACTCCCACCCCTTCTATTCGCGGTCCTAGTTCTGTCGGATGCTCTTTAGTTTTCACTGAAATAGTTAAATATAGAATATGGTATAGTTCAAATGAACGTTTTTGAAACAAGAACGTAAAACCTAGGTATCTCGTATAATTAAGATATCATGAAAACAAAATCTGGAATTTCCGAATATAAGAAAGTGATTCATCCATTTTTGAGGTGCTGGATGGTGAAGGAATCATTATCTCAGGTGAGAAAAAAAGTCCTCGTTCTTTCACAGTTGTTTATTCGTTGCGACCATCATCAGTGCCCTGATCTTCACAAAGATGTTACTGGAACCAAGGATTCCCTGACTCCGTGTCACAGAGAGAGTTTTGATCAGACCTCATTTTGGTCATCCCACTCAGGAAGTCAATTGAAATTTGAAAATCACATCATGTGTACAACGTCAATAACTGATTTTTCTTATGGGAAATCTGCTAAAAAAACAATAATATGACGACAATGCATACAAGTAGATTGCAGAAGTAAAGCGATTTGTTTGAGTGAAAACTTAGAGGGAACGGATCGGATCGTGCCAATATTATTGAATTAGAGCCTTAATGCATTAAATGCAGTTGATTGAGCCTTGACCCAATTCGTGGCAGAGGTAGCACCGACGGTGACAGGACACTCGGAAGAAACTTCTGGAAGTAATTGGGAAGGGGCACAGCTGTGAACTATTCTGCCGAGTGACGGATGCAAATGGAGGCAACTCCTGTCGGGCCAATCCTGCAAATCAATGGTGGATTTATTAACACCGTTCAATCCCATTATCTCTCGTTGGATTGGACACTTTGTCAATCACGATTAATGCCATTGCTTACGTAGTTACGGCTTTTGTAGTCTTTGATTGGACCATAACAGAATCTTCATTTACCTCACTTTATCCAATACAATGGCCCATTAACATTTCATGACGACCGATGGAAAACCGATTCATTTCATGATCGAAATGTGTCAGGTTTAGATGATAATAACCTCTTTACGAATCAGGTTTTTCACTCAAATTTGTAAAACAATTTAATTGGGGAAAAATAATAAAAATACCGATTGCCTTAAATTGGTAAAAATATGTTTGGTTCTCTTGTTGACAACATAAAATACTTAGCACTACCCCGGATAGAGAATAGGAGTAATCTGTAGATAACCCGTCCGCAGCTTAGTCCTGTATTAATCTTAGTAGCTCGTTCAATAGAGTTCTTTCTGAACGTCCAAGGGGGTTCCTTCTCCACGTTCAAGAGAGTTTCTTAGGAATTTTCAAGGGAGTTCTTTTGAACGTTTCTTCTACACGTTCAAAACAGCCTTTGAGGAATTTTCAAGGGGGTTCTTCCTGAATGTTCCTTCTACACGTTCAAGAGAGTTTCTTAGGAATTTGATGGGGGTTCTTCCTGAATGTTCCTTCTACACGTTCAAGAGAGTTTCTTAGGAATTAAAAGGGGGTTCTTCCTGAATGTTCCTTCTACACGTTCAAGAAAGTATCTTAGGAATTAAAAGGGGGTTCTTCCTGAATGTTCCTTCTACACGTTCAAGAGAGTTTCTTAGGAGTTATAAGAGAGTTCTTCCTGAATGTTCCTTCTACACGTTCAAGAGTTTCTTAGGAGTTATAAGAGAGTTCTTCCTGAATGTTCCTTCTACACGTTCAAGAGTTTCTTAGGAATTTTCAAGGGGGGTACTTCCTGAACGTTTCTTCTACACGTTCAAGAGAGTTCCTACATTTTCAAGGGGGGGTACTTCCTTAACGTTCCTTCTACACGTTCAAGAGATTTTCTACAAAGTTTTCAATGGGGGTACTTCCTGAACGTTTCTTATACACGTTCAAGAGAGTTTCTTAGAAATTTTCAAGAGGGTTCTTCTTGAACTTGCAAGGTGTACCTTCTACACTTTAAAGAGAGTTTCTTCAGAATTTTCAAAGTGATTCCTTCTGAAAATTCAAATTTCCAAGGATTCGCTAGGGTTCTGGGCAATTTATGTTTATATATCAGGGGTTTAGAAACTTCGGATTGGTTGAAACTGCAGGATATAAAATTATTTATTTTTTGCTGATTCCGTAAACAATGAAATTCGAAGATAAACATGTTTATTCGAAAGCTATTTCATAGAAAACGTTACGTTTTTGCCTAAGCTGTAGTAGAGATAATAACAAAAATAAAGCCAGTCGGCTTTCATGGTTCTGTGTGAACAATCTCCAAAATGATAAGGTTTTGCTGATTGGCTAAGTAATGGTGCACATACGTGATGCAGGCCGAGTGCGTTACTCACAAAATTATTGTTGGCCTTTGGAAGCCTTATGTGCTCTCAGACATGAAAACTGATTAATTAAGTTATAAAAACTAATTTTAAAAAGACTAGAACGTGTTGATGTGAGTATTTAAAAAGACATATTTTTCAACATGAACAAGAGACATACAAACTGTGGAGTAATCTGTAGACAGCCTGACATATTGATTGCTATAAGTTCACTAATTTGCAGATAGCGTGCCGACTTATACAAAGAGATAATTATCATGTTTCATTCTTGCTAAATGTGATATCTTGCTTGGTCAATATATAGTTTAATTATTCCAAGTTAAACGTATTCATTTCGAGTCGGCCTCTGCGTGTCAAATTATGAATGAGGCTTTGTGCATTTTGTGTAAATTGAATTAAAATGAACAATTTACTTTAAGAATAACTCATTTATTACTACACTTTTGATTTCGTTTTGGGGCTCAGGTTAGCCATGTGAGTTAAAGCGTTGACCTTTATCTCACATGGCAAACCCAGAGTTCGATTCTCGCCAGGGCAAAGAAAATTATTTAGTGACGAAATTCATTTAATAACATCCTAAAATCCCACCCTGGCTAGAAAAGGGTGGTAACCTGTAGATAACCCGTCCCAATTAGACTGAGTTGCAAAAAGTGGACGTTAATAAATAATAATAATAATAATAATAATTCGTTTGAATTTGAGGAACAAAGAAAATATTTTACTCCAAAGGTCTTACGTAAAGAGTCAAGGGCTGCCACTTGGCATTGATTAGTCATATAGTTCTAATGTTGATCTGCATCAACTGTTCATGCCAGCCGATGACAGTCTGTAGGCCACAAGAGGTGGGAAACAGAATGCGAGGGTACCTGACCGTTAGGCTCAATCCCCTCTCACCCTCTTCTAATTCCTCGAGGCATAAAGACGGGAAGGAAGAATCCTTCTGTTCCAGCAGACCCTCAGTTCTCAGGTAATAAGAGCTTTGACGTTAATTGTTACCTGTTACCGAAGGATTGAGAAGCTCTTTCATTAATCATTCCTGACACCTCAGACTGAGAGTGTAAACGTCGCCCATTACATCTGTGACTTGCAACCACATAGCGGATACAGACACCAGCCATCAGTTTCTGGTCTGATTGTTGGCGAGGGCTACCTCTGCCAACCCCGTGGTACCAGTATGGTCTAAACCTATAAGAAGTATAGACTGCTCACATGCTACGGGACCGCAATCCCTAAGGTTCTCCCCCCACACTCCCAGCCTTGACCACAGAGGTCGCCGCTGGCATACCCTGCAGGGGATGGTTTCGCTGCCACACCCAACTCCTTCCTGAACCAGGTGAGATCTATTTGGGCAAGGCTCTTGCACTATATCCAGACCAGACCCCAAACTTGAAGGCGAACCTATGACAGGTTAAAACACTTGGAGGCATTAAAATCCGCTTTAATGCCAATAATTTTTCACATGAATGGTTTAGGGGACATTTTAGCAGATTTCCCTGTCCTTTAGGGATATCAGCTGTTGAGGTTGTACTCATGACGCGATTTCCTAAATTTTCCATTGATCCTGCCTACTAGATGACGAAAATGAGGAACGTTCAAAGTTATATATATATATATATATATATATATATATATATATATATATATATATATATTTGTCTGTTAAGGCTCTAGTGGTCGTAATTTTTGTTTGGTCGTTACCAGACTCGACATTTACCCGTTATATGCAAAAAAAAAAATCATTTCATTAATGGCTGAAATCGCACAAATGGGAAGGGGGGGGGGTTAAGAAGGGGAATTTACGACAATCTGAAATATCTCCGTTAGTATACGTCGGATCGAAATCTTGTATAGAACCAATCTTATTGCAAACTAAACTAATCTGTTACCGCTCTAGTGGTGGCAAGTTTTGTTTTATCGTTACCAAACTCGATATATGAACGTTTCGGGCAAAATTAAAGATCGAATTCTGCTGAAATCATACTGGTCTTATGGGAGGGGGGTAGAGGGTGATTTTGACAATATCGATAGATAAGATTGATAGTTGGTAGGACGATTTACAGATTCAATCAAGAAAAGCCATGCCCCCTTTTCGAAGATAGCCAAGACACCGTTACGCACTTCATCCTCAAATCCCCGGTTTTAGCAAAGAGAAGAAACCACCTCCTGAAAAGTCCCAACATTCCATAGCAATCCATTGATAATCGGTTTGACTTTATGGACAAGAATAAAATAAACTGCATATATGTTTCCATACTTAGAAGTCTTTACGTCAGAGGGAAAAGAATGCAAACAATATAATTATGAAAATAAAGTAAATGTTTTATGTTTTTTTTTCTATAGTAATTATTGTAAATAGTTTTTTTTTTTTAATGAATTCTCTATTTATGTTTACATAAAGAAAAGATCAAAGAAAAATGTAATCATAAAAGTCCGTCACGCAGGGGCTGCGTAAACTAAGCAGATTTCCCAAGTGAAGTTATACAATAGAGAAATCTCCATAGGAGAACCGAACGGTTACGGCAAAGGGCCGAACTAGCTTTTCGCTGAAATTCAAAAATCCGGTATCGGCCCAAATTTCATAAAAATGCAAATATCTCGGTTAATATTCAAGATAGGGAATAAATGTATATAATAATATTTATAGTAAATTTAATTAACAATAAGATTGATTTTGTACAATTTTTCGGTCCGACGTATAGTAACGGAGATATTTCGAATTTTCGAAAATCCTTCCCTCTAAACCCCCCTCCCACTGGTCCAATTTCAGCCGTTAACGAACTTGATCTTTTTTTTTACATAAAACGACTAAATATCGAGTTTGGTAATGATCAAACAAAAATTGCGACCGCTAGAGCGGTAACAGACAAATATATATATATATATATATATATATATATATATATATATATATATATATATATATATATATATATACAGTTTTGAACGGACCTCATTTTCCTCATCTCCTGGGTTGGATCGATGGACATTTGAAGAAAAATTTCGAAAATTCCGTCATGAGTACAACCTCAACAGCTGATTTCCCTTAAGGGAAATTTGCTAAAATGTGGCTATACCCTTGCTATAAAATTGTTAAATTTTAATAGCAATAAAAATATTCATTCATCATTCTTTCATAAACCCCAATTCCGACCATTCATAAACCTCTACTCATGTCATAACAATAACCTATGATAACATGAACCTCTTTATTACATTCTTAAATACTAAGTATTGTTTTCATGAAACCTTTATTGAGCGTGATACGTGCAAATGCATTTTGAATTAAGGTTTTACGTTATTCTAAAACGTTCATCTAATATTTAACTGTTTCAGTCAGTACTAAAGATTATATTCGATATTGTAGAAATCGGAACAGGAATCGAAAATTCAATATATCTGCGTTATTATGAGTCGGATCGAAAAATGTTATAGACCCAATCTTGTTGCTAATCTTGAGCTACTGCGTAACCTGTTAGCACTTGGAAAATTAAGGAGCAATTTGATACGATCATAGCTGCTTCCTTGAAAATAAGTAGTTTACATTTTATGAGGGGATTCTAGAAATATTAGATAGGAACAAGTCTTATCGAAGTTAAAAGTTTTAATATTTAATTTAATATATTACTATTTATTATTAATAATGTCCTCTTTAAGTTACTCAAACTGATCGCGATGAATTATAAAGAGATATAAACCACCATCTTTGCCTGTTGGGACTATAGATTTTATTTAGTGACGTCGTCATTAAATTAATTTCCTTTGCCAACAGTTCAATAACTGTTGGACCCGGTCGAGTATTTAGAGCAAAGCTTTAACAAACAGGGCTAACCTGGGCCTGAACTAAATTTCTGAATGAAATATGTCAATCAGTGCTCGACAACTGTCAAACAGGTATCATCCGTAAAATCAATATGTTAGCAAGGAAGAGTGACAAGTTCATTATTATCGTCCAACAAGAAAAATTTCAATGGACCTCGTTAGCCCATTGGGTTGTTCATATTTTAAGATCCTGAAAATTTACCTTCTACACAATTAATATGATTAAGGCATGTAAAACAGGCAGATGAGCAAAATCAAAAGATTTTCCTTTAGTTCAATTTATATTAAATACATACTCATTTATTGGTAAACACTTTGATGTCAGTGAACATAAAGGATGAGAACGTTTCAGATAATAAATACTTCACTAGGCTGACATCATATAAATAAGGAAATTATTCAAGGATATAGGCAAGCCAAAATAATCGAGAAATACTTAAATTTGGCCACAAAAAAGGGAAGAACAAAAAGTGAAAATTCATGATTCCTTTCATTAGAAAATCTTAGTTCGCTTCTAGTTTCGCAAGCTTCTGTGTTAACACGGGAGAATATTTATTCCGTCACCTGTTTTCTAGGACTAAGGATATCTCATTCAAGAACTTTCCAAATAATTGCTTTATGGTAGAATTTGGACATTTTCTTGATTATATATATAACGGCACCAGCCCCCGAATCAAGAAGTCCAGTGACCTGTTTTGGCGTCAAAACTATATCGTACTTGCAAATACGTAAAGGGTACTGAATTTACATTTTACTAATATTTATGGATGCACAATTTGACGTAAGCCCACATTAATATCATGGCTAGTGACATTGACAACTCATCTCTAAGATAAGGGAATTGACTTTTAACTTTCAATGCCACAGAAGGTTTTCAATTCCTTCAAGCAAAATAATGTTATGTCGCCAGCAACACTGATCTGTTTGCCTTTTCTTAGCTTAGATTGTTGAATTTAAACCAGAAGGGTTTTTATTTTATTTTATTCCGACAGAATCTCCACCTCATTATAGCCCACCAAACCAAAATGTATTACATTATTCGATTCTTGGTAAAATGTGTTTAATTCATTTATATATTCTTCAAATTTTATGGCAAGGGTCTCCAATAAAAAACATTTTTTCGGTGCCAACTTTATTGAAACTGCCCTACATGTTTCGTGACTTATTTGTCACATCTTCAAGGGCTATTCCTTTTAAAAGAAAAAATATAAAATGTTATTTTAACAACATTAATTTAACATATCCCTTAATAACTCTTTTGCTATATATTGTATTAGTTGGTGCCTACATCTTTGATATATTTATTAAATCTAATAATAAATTGCTACTAACATTTCTGAAGTGCTCGTTTACCTTTTACATCACGTTGCGAATGTCCTCACAGAGGAGGCATATGATACTGAGAGGTTCCCGTGGTAGGTTAAGTAAGCTGACTAAAATCGATTATTTACAAGTCAATCTTGAACTCGATTATTTCGTGTCATTTAAAGTCGATTAATTTAAGTAATATATATAGGAGCTATTTGATTTCTGTTTACTCCCCTTTTTCTATTTTTTATTATGTGAATGTTCTCTTTTATTTTCCGTTTAGTATTATTTCTTTCTTTATCAATTATTTGAACTTTTTCAAAATTGAAGGTGTGTTTCCTGGAGATAGGATGATCCGTCAACGCCGGCTACGCGAAAAAATGTTTTTTATTGGAGACCCTTGCTATACAACTTGAAGAATATATAAATAATATTGGGTCCAGAATAAGAAGAATAACTCATTTAGCAAATGTGACCAGTTTGGTAAAACATGATATACCCATAAACGTTCATGAAGATAATCATCACGTTAGAGAACGTCTACCATCTAGTTGATGTAAATATGTAAAGGAGGTTGAATTTATAGGCTCATTATGCTAATGTATGGTCATTTGACGGCGGCCATATAGTAGGTTGTAATAACATGATGGTAAGAGAAGCTGGATTGGTACTAGACTGGGCGGTGATTGGAGAGCCCTTGATTGACTGGGCCCGGCTAATAAAGCCCTTAGATGAGCTATTGTATGATTGATAACCCTGCCGGCAACTTATCAATACACCTATACATAGATTAACACATCCTTCAATCCATAGGCAGGGCCATTAACCTTTAAAATGAAGCTTTCATCAAGAGAATGACTTTATGTTTAAGGAAATACTTAGTCTTTAGGCTAGAAATGTAATTTTATTATGGAAACAAGTATGTGTAAAAATCTCAAAATAAGAACTTACGGTTAAAAAAAAATTTAAAAAAGTCCGTCAGCAGAGGAGCGTAATCTAAGCAATTTCACTCGTGAAGTTTTGCAATAGATGAATCTACATACTGGTAACACTTATAATCAATGTGAATATTATGTTTATAAACACAAACGGTAATGAGAAATCTTTCAGACAATTTTAATAACCTCCCAACGGAAAGCGTCTGAATAAACAAACTGGACTGCCAACAGTGCTCAACAGATAGATAGAAATATTCCACACTGGATACAAAAATAATATATCCGAATATAACATATTGTTACGTTTTATTACAAAACCAGTAATAAACGTTGTTAATAAGAGTTCTTTTGGATTGCAAAATTAAATACTCACAGTTTCACAGTTTTGATCACTGCACAATATATTTCACAATGCACAATACACTTGGTAATTATTCTTAATTACTACTCACAGTATACACTGATAGCGTCTCTGTTCTTCAGATTACACAGTCCAATAATTCACTCACGGTCACTGAAGTACACCAAAAGACGGCACTGCACTGTCCTTTACTTCGCGGCACTGCACTGTCTTAAAACTGTTACTTACAGTCACGGCACAACACTGTTCTTCAGATAAAAACACTTTACCGCACTGCACTAAGTCGCACTGTAGAACCGATCGTACATATAAGCACTTGAGAAGAAAACTGACTCGCTTGCGGCTGGCCGGTTCTTTATATAGGTCGTCGGCATACATCAAAGGGGAATTGACTGGACCCTTCGACGTCTAGACTGGAAGGGATCGCAACAATATTAATTTTATTGAAAACTATTTACTATATATATTACTGTAATTTATAAAGAATCAGAATAATTTGTATCTCAAGTCCAAGAATTTAAGGCGGGAGGAGGACATATTTGCTTGTACCTTATATAATAAAAGTCTCTTGGAAACAATATTTGGTATTTAAGCTTAAAATAAAGTGGTTTATTATGTAACAGAGTATCATTTATGCGCCATGAGTAGAAGTGGGTGTTTGTTGAAAGCTGAAAACTGAAAAATGCAAATATCTCGGCTAATATTCAAGATAGAGAATATATGAATATAACAATATTTATAGTACATTTACATAAAACAATTATTGCGACAGCTAGAGCGGTATCAGGCATATATATACAATTTTGAACGGAACTCATTTTCGCCACGTCCTAGGTAGGTTCGATGGTCATTTGGGAAATCTTGTGGAAGTAACAATCAAGGGAAAGTAATAATGAAATGTTTTCATACCTCAATGTTCGTAAACATGTGGGTCTTGAAATAAAAAAAAAAAATATATTTGTAATGGGGAAATGGAATATAGTCTTAAAGAACTACAAGAAGGAGGACCTATGAGGTAATGTTATCATCAATCAGATGAGAGGTTGTTCAGAAGATCTTCAAAGAATATTTGACAGAAGTTAAGATGAGTAGAGCAATCATAAAAGCCAAGGAGTTCTTAGACAAGATCTAGGGTCAGCTATCAAATGAAAGGAAGCTGCAGGATTCATATTCTCAGAGAATCCATTTAATCCCAAAAGATGGGGGCAACACAACAGAACATTTTGTAGCCTTTGCTTGGGCAAATGTTGTATTAATATTGGTTTTTGAAGGTTACTATTTTGGCTCTTTTCTAAATTTAGTAACACCACCTTTTTGCCAGTTTGTCAGGTTTGATAAATTTTAATCAGATTACTTGTGCTTCCTAAAACAAAGAAATATATACAGCCACTATATTTAGTATTTTGTATAAATTTCGACATCCAATATAAAATATATCTTTATATATATATAATTCTATTGTACGTGTATATGTCACTGAACACCTCCTAAACGGCTGGACCGATTTGAATGAATTTTTATGTATGAGTTTGGGTGACGCTCTGGATGGCTTAGACTCACAAATCAGCCCGGAAGATGGAGCAGGAGCGGGGGTTGCAAGGGAGGCCTACAATTAAAAGTAGCGATATTTCGTTTCTATTGGTTTTTCGGCAAATATGCACAAGATAAAAGTTGTTTATTTCGTTATTTAGAGTAACTTTTGTTATATTCACTTTTGTAATATACGTAGCAAAGTATAAACGAGATATAGTAAAATAGCTTTTGTTTTTAACATATTATTAAATTTAATACCCTAATCGCTTGAAATATCATGGAGGACAACGTCTGACGGTTTCGCTAGTAAATATATATATATATATATATATATATATATATATATATATATATATATATACAGATATAAAATTCATACAGTATTTGTTAATATACTACACACGTTAATGTGTTTTATTACGGTATACTATAAGGGTTTTTAGGATTCAAGGTTTTAATTTAACTATTATCTATAAATAATTGATATTCCAGTAATACATTACTGTATATATGTGGCAGAAAATTAATGTAGCATAAAATAGGTGTATGTATATAGGAGTAGGATGATATATATCACACATGAAAATATCTAAGGTTATTTTTTCAGGAGAAACAAAAGGCCAGTCATTTCCTTCGAGAATGGATGTTTTGTTCACTGAGCCGAGCACAATTCCTTTCACTCAGGGCTCCTTCGTTTACAGAAGGGCATGGAAGCTCTTCTCCAGGATCATTCTAAGGATAATAATAATGGTATGAATTTATTTGTTATTAAATATCATTCGCTATTTATAAATTAGCTCTGCTTAATACAGATAGATGTTTTAACATTTTCAAAGGAGAGAAGATTTTCTTCTATTTAGAGAAATTATGGCAGGAAACTTGATCTAAATCCAGACCTTCTGCTTTCTATGGAATCCTGATTATTTTAACAAAAATTTGGAAAAATTGGGGGAACTCTCCTACCTCTCCAATGAAGTCACCTTTCTTCATTTTTTTTAATGCCGTCAACAAGAACCAGGAAGGAAAAAAGTAATAGACGTTTGGTAGTGGTGAGAGATCGGAGGTTAATGTAAACAAGTGGTTTCAGATTTAAAAATATATTCCATAATAAATAAAAAAAAATTAATTCTCATGAAATGAAAGATACTAAAATCGCGTATTACTTATCAGCAATTTTAGGAGTTTTGAAAATCGTATAGTATAGACTATATGTGGGCAACCACAGGCCCGCGAGCCATTTTGAAAAACCCAATTAAACAAAAATATTACGTTACTTACTCCAAATGAGGAAGATGAGGAGAGATTTGTTTGTCAGGCAGTACTTATAAATCGAACTGTTCTTTTCAATGATGAAAATTAATAAATCAAAACATCGTACAAGGCTGACTAACGATAATTTGGAAAATTCTTTTCGTCTTTTTATCGGTGGAATTAATCCAAACCTAGATGGATTAGTTTCCCAAATTCAAGCTCAAGTGTATCATTGATTTTGGTGTCGCTATTTCACTTTCGTTGTTTATAATTATACCAATCTTTACGATTTAACATAATGCTGTACCTATTTTTTCCATTTAATTTTGTTATTTTAATAAATTGTATTATAATTACATTGTCGTATAATTTCATGTCTGATATCTATCGTTAAAATTTATGAACACTGCATGATTCATAAAATGCACTAATTTTAAAAGCGGACCGCGAACGTATTTTCACACTAATGTTTGACCCGGAACATATCCAAGGTTGCCCTTGCCTGGTATAGACAATTTGCCCTATAGAAATAAAGTTCAAATCTGATACTAAATCAAAGAGGAGGTTTCATTGCATCTGTTCCATTGAATTATTAAAAGATGATCGACCATTATAATTATTTAAGATGTCATTATAAATTAGTTTCTGAACTATTTCAAAATTCTAAAACTCACGAGACTAATGGGTTAATAAACGTTGTCATTCTCACACTATTTAGGGTTTTCAATGAACAATGATTCATGAATCCAAGGATAAAGGAATGCCAAATGAAATGTAAATGTTGCTTTAGACTCACCCATATAACTTAATGAAACAAACAAAAATTAATTTACATGAACACACAAACATAAAAGTTGCAATAACATATTTATGATTTTCCATATACTGACTCTTACATTGCTAAACATTTATTTATGTTTATAAAATTGATTAAATGGTCATCCGATTCATGTTGCTAAGATTAATCAGGACGTATCTCTTCAAGGTAGAATGGGACTAAGGATTCTATTTAATGTTTGTATCACTAAATGTATTCCTGTTCCTCACGAGGATATACAATTCACAAATTAAAATTCTACAAATAAAGATTTGACATTTCTTCCGAAAAATCAACATCCAGAAGTAATATTTGATTATTTTTATGAAGCTAACCACTGAAAATTACTACATACCAATAGTTATAACAAAGAGGCAATCTAAATTTGTTAGCGATACCAGGTACAGGACACGAGTCAACTACCAATCAAAACTTTGGCAATTCCAAATTACTAAGTATTAGCGTAATAATAGCAGATATGCAATACCTATTCCAAATTAACTGATTTACATGAGTTTATATTCACAGCATATTAATAATTTATAAAGGTGTCTATTGTTATTATTATCTCAGATGTGATTGGTTTCTTCTAATATTTGCAAAATATTGGCTTTTTGATTGATCATAAAAATTGCCAAAGGATAACGAAGATCTATAGAAAATATAGGAGATTCAATTCAGCCGATTTTCATTAATTCTTAGGTTAGAATTAAACTCAACCAATGATTGAAAATGATTCACAAGATGGATAGCAAATGTAATAACAAAAAGCCATGAATCCTGAAACTTAATAGATCCTGAAACTCAGGTGGGATATAAAATTGATTTAACTAGTACAATATTTCTTCTCTAGTAGAGTGTCTATTACTCGAAGTCCAATTTAGCGTGTTCGATTTGATTTCTTTATGTTTTCATTCAGATTTATGCCATAAATTATTGAAATCATTAATTACGAGTTTTCTTATTTCAGAGAAAGCATCTTGCTGAGATACGTAATTCCAAAATGTCAATTTGTTATAGTTCAGTAGACTGGTTCGCTGCTCTGTCTACTATATTATTCCAACATGACCGGGAAACAAATAAACAGTAATTTGAAAGCAAGGAATGGTTTATTATAAATCGTAGTCGAAAGGGATTTTTTGGAATTATTTAAAAAGGGGAATATTTATGTCTAGTTATTACTGAGTGTCAATGAGGGAAGTCATTATGGCTATAGTTTGTAATAAAACAGAAGATAAGTAATAAAATGTTTCTTAGTATCTGATTATTAGGGAAACTGAAATGTTGACGAACGTTGATTGGGTAGAAATTAGGCAAGACAATGACGGGACTTAAGTAAGGACGAATGCCCCAGAAATCGTCAGGCCATGAATGCCGTAATCCTCAGGATAAAAGGAAGAAACTAAAGATCCTCAAACTAGGAGAAAAGAAATCTAGAAACATGCTCGAAGGGTTGACACCTTTCACCAAAAGCCAAAATCAATAATTCTAATGGCCACAAGACTTACGGCAGATGGTTCGCGTATTGGATTGATTTATGAGCTGCTACAAGGCAAGAGAGAATTGGCTGTGCAGAAGGGTGGACTGAAGTAGAAGGAAGAAATGATGGAATACTAAAAAGCAGTAAAGAGTTTGGGAAAGGAATTAATTCTTCTAAATTTTCTTCCCTATAACAATACTCCAAACATGTAACTGCGAAATTCATTATATTATAAGCCTTTAAGGCTGAGTTTGCATCTGAAATTGTTTCAAGTAATAAACATTAGGTATCCATTGCTCATTGATAAGCATTCTTTGGCCCGAAAGTTGCTTATCATTTTAAGTCATACTAGATTCTCCCCCTGTAAAAGTTTATTGGTTTTACCAGGAAACTAAAAATAATATTAAAAAAGGAAACAAAAAAAGCATCCTGTAAAAAAAAATAAAGAATAATTGGACAGAGAGATGTGCAGAACTCACTTTAAAATGCTGTTACCTCTATACCAATTTCTATATATTTTATTCTCAGAATTCTACGTTTTGTGTAGAACAAACAAATCACTATATGATACTTTACCCTTTTTGTTTTTTTAACCACCTCTATTAATTGAGAGGAAATTTGTTTTACCCATATTTAGTGTAATTACAGAACTGGAAAGTAGGGCCACCAAAGCCAAGAGTCTACAAGAAATCTATATAAATAAATACTCTAAAGTTTTTTTGATATTCTTTTTGAATTGGTTGAAAAAAACTTTCTTCACGTTTTTGTTCAATGGCTCATTCTTTTTTATCGTCCATTTGTTATACGACCATTTAAAAACAGCTTGAAGGATTTCTGTATTTGAGTATTATCTGTCCCCAGGTACAATGATGGCAACAAGAGAATTAAATTTTTGAAAACTAGAAACGGGGGAACTTTAAAGACGAAACATGAGATATTTGTCTATATCTTCGTTAATTTTGTTTATATTAAAATAATGTAAGTAGTAAAGTGTATTAATAATAGGGTGTCTCTACTCTACTCTAACTATTTCGAACAACAGTTAAAAAAAATGATATTTGTAATTAGTTATTTATTGATACCAAAATTTTAACAAATAGGGAAAGTTTACTTTTTAAATATAACATTACTTAAATGACGCCCGTTTGTTTGACAACACTCTTCAAACCTTGTACGGACGTTATTGAAGACTTTTTCAAGAAGTTGTTGAGTTCAAAAAGTAAGGTCTAATTATGCACTTCGTGGACATTGCGACCCAAACTGTAACTTTGGGGCTATGCAAAGGGCGTTGGTGTTGTAACGTTGGATTGTTCTCTGCCCAAAATCGGCAATCTTGGCGATTCACATAACTATTCATGTGAAAATGGGCCTCGTCGCTAAAGAAAATGTTGTCCAAATCATTAAATCTCTCTAACATTATGTTTACATAATTTTATTTCAGAACATTATCATTTTCAAACTCAATTAGCGCCAACTAAAAATGTAAGAACTTAACTTACAGCTAGTATTTAGCGTCTCGTTCACTTGTAAAATAGTTGGACCGTTCTGAGACACCCGTAATATATGTATCAGGTGAAAAAATCATGGGTCCTGCCTAGTGGCTGCTTAACAGAAACTGAATATATATATATATATATATATATATATATATATATATAACAGTAACACAATAGTATATAAGATACGAAACACAAAAAGGAAAGAGAGAATACAAATTTAAAAATTGGTAGACAGGTAAAATATTTGGCAAACACGTGGAGATGAATAAATGTGTTACATATACGCAAATAGTGAACTAAAAAAACCACGCAAGACAACGAAAGGAAAATAGGTGAAAGTAAATATAGTAAGTCTTACCAAGTATGGCTGTTTACCTCGTAGAGATGCCATATATTCAAGACTATTGCCGCTAGAGGTGTGACACTCATGTTAATAATGATTTAACTAGGAATAACATAACATATCTGCTATTCCTAGTTTAATTAGATGTTTCTTGGTCTGTTCCCATTACTCAACTGTTTAATTATTCTATTATTTAAATCATGTGATACATTATGAACACAGCTGATTTAATTTATTGAAAATTAAAGTAAATTAGAATCAGCTGATTCCTGAAAGGTGTAATTAACCAAATATGCTCCACCCCTAAATCGGGGCTTCTGATGCCAAGGGTAGAAGGGGAGATATTGGTTTCTTTAGGATTCCATTACTAGTATCAACGTCAACAATCCTTACTCTCCCATCCTAATCTGGGTAATATATTAAGTTTAACCCCGTATGGCCTGTATACCTCGTAGATATGCCGTAAATAAACTCTGATAATCTTAATGTCACTTGGCTAACTGTTATATTGAACTAAATAAGGCGGAAATGATAATCTTGAAAAAAGACCCGCGGAACGTGAATCAAATACAGAGTATGCTTGATCGTCAAGAACCAGACTGCTGACGACTTGCGGAAAAGCCCTCAGTGACTTTTTTGTAATGTATGTAAATATATATATATATATATATATATATATATATATATATAT
This sequence comes from Riptortus pedestris, assembly GCA_019009955.1. Classification (NCBI taxonomy): domain Eukaryota; kingdom Metazoa; phylum Arthropoda; class Insecta; order Hemiptera; family Alydidae; genus Riptortus; species Riptortus pedestris. The sequence continues at coordinate 43,078,568 of CM032230.1, forward strand.
GCATCTGATCTTGTTATCATGGGCATTGCGGTACTTCACTAAAAAAATATGGATGAGCATTATACTTTAAAATCTAAAGATAAGGGCATCAGTGATGAAAAACTGTTCGTGATGTGAGTTTAGGCGTTGGTCTTAATCTCAATTAGTAAACCATGAGCAGTGGGTTTGATTTCCGCCTGGGAAATAGGAATTTAATTGGTAACTAACTCAATAAATGAAATCCTTAGGCTCTCTCTCTCTCTCTCTCTCTCTAGAAAATGGTGGTAACTTGTATATTAAGCAGTCCCAATTAGCTGTAGCAACATAAAGTGGTCGTTAATAAACATTTTTGGTTTGTAAAAATGGTCTATTTTTACAAATTGACTTTTTATAAAATTCTCTTCTTAAATTTTGAGTGATATTTTAAGTTGGCCGATACCAGAGTACAAGTGTGTTTGTAAATATTGAAACAACCAAAAAGAATACGTTACACTAGGAGTTACGTTTTTAGTACAAAACTGCGATTTATTAACTTTAGGATAAAAAACAAAATACCATTTGTAGCTATAAGATCTTAAATCGTTCGAAAACCGAAATCGTCATTTTTCTGTGGGGGACAATCTTTGTTTCAACCGGACGGTTAATTTTATCAACGGTTAACGCAATTATTGATGTTGCACTCATGTCGCGATTTTATGAAAATTAAAATATCATCAATGTAGTTCATATATTACAGGTTTAACAACTGGAATCGCGGAACTTAATAAAGTTATCAGTATTTGTTGATAAGGAACGGATTATTCAGGGCTTAAGTTGATCCAGTCATTAAAAACCATTTTTCTTTTCAAGCCGTCAGCTCCGGGTAACACATCTAATGGCTGATAAAAAGCCTATTACCCGGGTTGATATGGAGGCAGCGATATTGGAGCCGATAGGAGGGTTGATTGGTATTTAGATAGCACTTGTACTCCTGGTTCTTGGGGATTCGGTCGAAGTACAAGTGTAGAAGGGTTCAATTAGACCCGACATCCCACCCTTCCCTTTTCCCGGGGTTTCAGCCCTTGGCCCCGCCAAAAAAAAACAGCCCTGATTGGATTCCATGTACCTGAATATCTCTCTTTAGCTTTTAAATTTTTTTGTTTACTTTTTTTTTTCTAATACAACTAGACCTAGCGAAGGGACTAGGTACACTATTCATTCCAATGCCCTCAGGCGGGAAAACATATGATCAAATTTGCAAGTATGTGTTATTTAACTCTATAACTTTTGATCCTTTATCAATGAGCTTGAAGTATTAGTCTTTCCACAGCTCTTGATGTTTTTATGGGTTAAAATTCGGGATTATTACTTTGTTTTACTCATGACACAATTTTTAAAACATTTCTTCGAATGTGCATCGATCCTAAATCGTAGATGACAAACATGAGGCCCATTCAAAATTGTATATACTCGTATATATAACTATCTATAAATATATCTATCTATCTATATATAAGTACTCGTATGTATGTAACTGAATTTCTCCTAAACGGCTGGAGCGATTTGAATGAATTTTTTTGTATGCGTTTGGTTATTGCGGATGGTTCAGAATCACAAATCAGCCCGACAGATGTAGCAGGAGTGGGGGTTCTCAAATTAAAATTAGCAATATTTCGTTTCCTATTGGTTTTTCGGGAAATATGCACAGGATAAAAGTTGTTTATTTTGTTATTTAGAGTGAATTTTGTTATACTCACTTTTTTCGTATAACATGGTATAAACGAGATATAGTAAAGTAGCTTTTGTTTTAACATAATATTATTAGATTTAATATCCTAATCGCTTGAAATGTCATGCAGGACAACGTCTGTCGGGTCCGCTAGTATATATATATATATATATATATATATACTAGCTCAGATACCCGGCTTCGCTCGGGAATTCATTTGAGGCTGAATGGTGATGGTATATTTTTGGCAAGGCTTTACTTTGCACAATATTTTGACATTTACCCGTTCCAGTGTTTAGGGTTAATACCCGTTGTTGGCATCTGTTAATAATAAAATTATTTTTTTATGTAAAACTTCACAGTCCTGCATATTGTCATATTTCCCGTCTCCTGTGCATTATGCATAGATTTGAATTATTAAGGAGAAAATATTGATATACATTTGAATTAATTTTTTCAGGTGAGGTACCTGGTAGTTCATATTAAGAAGAAGTGTTGAGCAAATTTCTCTAAATAACAAAAGTTGTTTATTTTGTTATAGGAAATCATTATTATTAATTTCAGGCCTCCCTAATAACCACCACTCCTGCCCGTCCCTAGAAATGTTAGTATGGCTTATTATAAGGAAGGCGTTATTGCTAATACACATACTGAGTGTTTTATTTAGTTCGGTTGAGTCTTTTGTGCCAAATAAAATTGTTGTCTCCCGCTATAATTTTTAGCGTATAACGCCTTTATACTTCGGTATACAATGATAGTGTATATAAAAAAAAGTTTCTCTAAATAACAAAATAAACAACTTTTGTTATGTGCATATTTGCCGAAAATGCAATAGGAAACGAAATATCACTATTATAAATTTCAGGCCTTCCTTATAACCGCCACTCCTGCCCGTCCCTAGAAATGTTAGTGGAGCTTATTATAATGAAGGCGTTAGTACTAATTCACATAACCAGTTTGGTTTAATTCGGTTGAGCCTTTAGTGCCAAATAAAATTGTGGACTCCCTCTTTAGTTTATAGCGTATAACTCATTTATGCTTCCGTTTACGACAAAAGTGCATATTACAAAAGTTACTCTAAATAACAAAATAAACAACTTTTGTTATGTGCATATTTGTTGAAAAAGCAATAGGAAACGAAATATCGCTATATTTAATTTCAGGCCTCCTTTACAACCCCCACTCCTGCCCGTCCCTAGAAATGTTAGTATGGTTTATTATAAGGAAATCGTTAGTATTAATTCACATAGCGAGTTTGGTTTAGTTCGGTTGAGTCTTTTGTGCCAAATAAAATTGTGGACTCCCGCTATAATTTTTAGCGTATAACTCATTTATACTTTCGTATACTGCAAAAGTGCATATAACAAAAGTTACTATAAATAACAAAATAAACAACTTTTGTTATGTACGTATTTGCTGAAAAAGCAATAGGCTTATTATAAGGAAATCGTTAGTATTAATTCACATAGCGAGTTTGGTTTAGTTCGGTTGAGTATTTTGTACCAAATAAAATTGTGGATTTCCGCTATAGTTTTTAGCGTATAACTCATTTATACTTCCGTATACGGCAAAAGTGCATATAACAAAAGTTACTCTAAAGTACAAAATAAACAACTTTTGTCATGTGCATATTTGCTGAAAAAGTGATAGGAAACGAAATATCGCTATTTTTAATTTCAGGCCTCTCTTATAACCCCCACTCCTGTTCGTCTTAGAGAATATTAATATAGCCTAAAGTCTAAGTTGGGCTAGTAGTAATATACATATGAAGTTTCATAAAATTCGGTTCAGCCGTTTATGCGTGAAAAGGTAACAAACAAACAAACAAATAAACAAACAGACACGAAAGAAACAAAATGTAGTTATGGTGTCTATGACATGTGAAACGAAAAGTTATCGTGAAATTTCGCGAAAAAAATCAATGTACAGACAGAGGTTACAATTTTATATATTTATAGATAAATGTATTTATATATTTGTCTGTTATTTCTCTAGAGCTCGGAGTTTTTGTCTTATCGTTTTCAAACTCGATATATAATCGTTTCATGATGTAAAAAGAATGATCAAGTTCGTTAACGGCTGAAATCAGACCATTGAGAGGAGAGGGGGGGTTTAGAGTGGGAGAATTTCGAAAATTCTAAATAACTGCATTATTATCCGTCTGGTCGAAAAGTGTGTATAACTGATATTATAGCAAATTTAATGTTTTATAAATGTTGTTTTTTTACAAAAAATAGGTGTGCTTGTTCATCATGAAAATACCTAAAATTTAATAGTAAACCGCCTTTCGTCGCTATTAATAGAAACGGAGGCATTTGCATTTTGAACTTTTACCATCTTTTCACCTCATAGGACTTTGATATTCAGAAAACTATATATTTTAATACTCTAAAAGCTATAAATACCAAACCCACAGCTCAATGATAACCCAGTGTGTTGAATCCTAGGCATCAACACTAATATCTAGCCAGTGTCCACAGAGAACTACAGCACAATGGACAGTGATGATTGTTTATTAATTGTTATTAATTACAGCTATACATTTCGAAAGTCAATCTATTTCGGCCTACGCTAGGTCAAACTGGGATACGATCTAAACTGCACTGCTGACAAACGTTGATAATATATACTAAGAAGTGAGGGAGTGAAATAGAAATAAAAAACATTGAAATTGTAGTCTGTGAGCTGGAGTGTTGCTTTGGCAATCCAGTGACAGGCAAATCCCTGGGTTCCGCCATTTAAATCCATCTTGTTTCCCACTGGCTCGGCCAGCTCTAACGATATTTCTTAAACAACTATACAAATATTTTGTATTTGTATGTTAGTAACGATTTCCGTTTTTTTTTTAGTAACTAGGTTTTCCCCCCAGATATTTAATTCTTACTATTTTAAATCTGGGGCTCAGGTTAGCCAAGTGAGTTGAAGCGTTGCCTTAATTTCACATGGTAAACCTGGAGTGGCGAGTTCGATTCCCGCCTGTGCAATAGGAACCTCTTTAGTGATGAACTCATTAAATAAAATCCTTTGTCCCACCCTGGCTAGAAAAGAGTAGCAACCTGCAGATAAGTCGTCCTAATTAGCCATAGTGTCAAAAAGGGGACGGTAATAACTGATAATACAAAATTAAAATCTCAATAATTAGTCAAAATATATGTTCTGTGATTTAAAAAAAATACAGGCTACAGACTTGGATTTATAAGATGTACACGTTTTATTGTTGGCATCATTGTATGAAACTAAGAATAAAAATAAATACATTTTTTTAAAGAGTTATGTGAAATTCATTCTCATTATGACACGACCGCATATAGAAGCGGCAAAATATTGTTTTAATTAAATTTATGAAACATAATAACACTTAGAAGTAGGACAACAAATATTGGCATTATAAAATAAACATACATCTTGTCAAAACCACTTAACCCGCATTAAATTCCGTTACCAAGCGCTGCATAAACTAAAGTGACTGAAGTGTCCTAAATTCTATTCTTCTATTATTGTACGATGTAATAGATATGAATATTGAACATAGAAGTTGTGGGGAGCTGAAGTTGCTTACTCCCGCTCCAAAAAAATATAAAAATAAGAAAGGGCTCGTGATATTAATTTAGAGCCTAAAAATATCAAAGCTAATTAAGACTTCATAATCTGAAGACAGACAGAATGTGACACAAAAGAAACGTTAATTAGTATCAAACTGAGAGGAATTAAACATACGGGCCAAGTTCTTTAAAACATAAAACCACAGGAACCATACAAAATTGTAACTACAATTTATTAGACACACTTCCTCAATACTACTTGATGGTTCGACACTTAACTCGTAACTCCAGGCCTGTTAAACTTGAGTTTGAGCCCCATAAACGTTATTCTTTGGAATACACATGTATTCGGGAGTAATAAAGAAATAAATTGAAACTCTTTCCATATTTATTACAGTTTTAATAATATTCGCTCAGAAATTTATATTAAAAAAAATAGTTTAGCGTCACTAATGAACTACTCTACTGGCACACAATGTTTCAGAATTTTTTTAATTGTCAGGTTACCTACCCCCTTTGTAAGTATGTAAGTAAGTTGCAAATCGAAGTGTAGAAGTAGTGGTTTAAAAATGACTGAAAACAAGAAAGAAAGAATAACTCGCTTAACATTTTTTTTACGGAAAACTGCTTTGAAGAACGAATGTAAATCAGCAATAGTTTAACAAGACTGATTTTATAACATTTTTCTATCCGACTCATAATAACGGAGATGTATTGAATTTTTTAATTCTTGGTCAAACGTCTGCCATTTACAAATAGAACATTTAAGGTCGACTGAAACGGTTAAATATCAAGGATAAAAGAGATAAAATAGACCATTTCCAACCAATAACGTAAAATGTTAATTGATGACGCCAGCACACAACAAATTTACATGTATTTCATATGAAAAAAGTTTCTTAAAAGCAATATATTGTTTTTAAGCTTTCAATAAAAAAGTCATGTAATTTAAGTAGAGCGGTTATTATTGATGAAGAGGAAAAAAAACTGATGACATCTTTGCCTGTTGTAATCTTAACAATAAGATTCCCGTCAATATTGTTAGGACGTTTCCCCTCCTCAACTTGGAAGAAGCCTTACGACTCTTACAAATGTACGACTTCTTATCTGAAAAACAATCTCATACTTCTTATCTCAATATTCAAAATGTTGTCAAATTAAGTTTACTAAAATGGAATGGGTCAGAGAGAATTGTAGTTCAATTACTTTTGGCAAAGTTTAATCCTTAGATCGAGCTAAACTTCTGAAGGTGGATTTCACCGTCAGACAAAGGTAAATTAAAAAGAAAGTCTGTCAGGCTATGACTGGAATGATACAGCTCATATTTAATTCTATATTTCTCATTTCTGTAAGGCTGACACCCAAAAACTGCAGTAGTATACAAGTGTTAATATACTATTCAGAGAGAATTCTACAAAATAAAACATTTAACTTTGTGCCAAGGTTCTATTCAGGTAATGATCCCGTATGATCCATCCAATATTATAATTTTTCATATTTAATGTTTCAACTTAATCTTCTTATTTATTTATTCATTTTTTTACTCGTTAACAAGCTCTATATAGTAATAAAGTTAAAGTTTGTTAACCCTCGTCAGAGAATTCGGGCCAGGGAGAGAGGTGAGGTACAGAGGAAGAGAAAATTCTTTAATTCAAAATACCTCCGTTATTATGATTAGGATCGAAAAATGTTATAGAACTAGTATTGATAAATTTGTAATGCTCTATTAACTATTGTTATATACGTCTTTTCATAAATATTTGAATATTAACCTAGTTATTCGAACTTTCTTGTTTTCACCCATTCGGAAACCACCATTCTTCTCTTTAGATTTTTATTGAAAAATATATGGTGTGATGAGTTGTATCATGCGAGCACGTGAGAAATTTGCATAGTACGCATCCACTACATGGAGGGATGTTTTTTTTAGGCGTGATACGTCCATACGTTTTAACGTTCCGGCAACTAGTCATAACAGGCTCAGGGAGAATCAAAACTTAAAATTTCCTTGAAATTTGAAGACAGAAATTTTTCGCAGTTACAACTCTTCTTTTGTTCCATACAAGGCAGTAAAAATATATTTTTTCTTTGGAATGCTACTCTGAAACTAACAGACCAAAAAATACTAACCATGTTGCAACGGTTAACCATGTGTTGCAATGGGCCCAGGTATTGGCTCGTTGAATTGCTGGTGATAACACAGGACACCAAGGTGATAACACTTTACTGAATCTGTTCTGCATAACTTGCAGATAATAAAGCTCAAATTCTCCCAATTATTGTGCAGTCGCTTCTGATGGTCTACTTATAATATTCAAAAATATTTTCAAATTTGAGATCAAATCTAATTAATTGATTGTCGATAGCAAATCACTTTATAAAATATTTAGTTGACTAAAATATGTCCGTAATTAATTTAAATGCCAAAGTTTTATAAAAATCTAGTCCCAAGGAACAGACTTCAATTTTAACTACACATTAATATTATTCTAGAAGAGCATTAAGCTGGCATAATTGAAAACATCACTTCTAAACTCAAATGCTATTGGAAAACTTAAAGCAATTCATAATCCATTATGCTGTTTAAGATTTATCATAATGAAAGAGACAACTAGAATTTACGATTTTGGCGTCCTGGACCCAAAGTGCGAAATACACTATGTTTAAATAAGTCAAATACCACATCAAATGTATGAATCATAAGTAAAAATTAAATTGTTCCCAAAATATGAATATTAATGAAAAGGTGAAAAGGTAAAATAAGTACATGATAAAGTAAATAAAAATGGTCAAGTAATATATCCCCAGATTTATTGGTATTTAAAATTATAGTTAATGTTTACTTAATTAGACACGCATAAATAGAGCTATTAAAGGTTTTTCGGTCGGTTTTCATTAAACATGAACGACAATTGGAATATAACTCAATCTTTGTTATGTTAATAGCCACAGAGATAGCCATGTAATTCGCTTTGCTTTAGTAATTCGCTTTATATGAGTGAATAGAACCACAAATACTCAAAGCCACCAAAAGGGCCTATGTTTACAGATTAAATTAATTTTTTTCAGTCGATTTCCCTTAAAGGAAATCAGCTTTTAAGATTGTAGTCATGACGCGATTTTGAAAAATTTCCTCAAATGTCCATCCATCCTACCTAGATGACGAAAATGAGGACCGTGCACTATTATATATATATATATATATATATATATATATATATATATATATTTGTCTGTTACCGCTCTAGTGGATGCTAAAAGAAAGAGAAAAAAAAAGATCAAGTTCGTTAACGGCTTAAATAGTACTGTGGAAAGGGGGTGGGAGTTTAGAGATGAGGATGTTCGTAAATTCGAAATATCTTCGTTCTTGTACGTCGGATCGAAAAAATGAATATAAGCAATGTTATTGTAAATTTAATGTTCTATAAATGTTGCCATATACATATTTTCTTTTACATGAATATTAACGGAGATATTTGGATTTTTTAGTTTTCAGCCTTCAGTAAACCCCCACTCCTACTCAAGTCATGTTTACAATAAGCTGTTATATTATAAAGTGCTTTTATTGAATCCTAAATAGCAAATATTGTTCTCATTAACTTTTACATTTGCAAATACGTGACGCAAGTAGGAATCTACTTAAATAACGAGCTTTTTTTATTCAGTACAGGGACAAGTACGAAAATTAGAGTAAATCTTTCTAATTTCAATGAACTAAAAAAGAATATTAACATCTTTGTTTGAACATACATGAAGCAGGGATTATTAATATAAATGGTTAGTTATATCTTAAGTCACAGATTTCCATTGTATCATTAAAAGCGCGCTTGCGTGTGCGAGAGCAAACTATAATGGCCTGGGAAAATGAGTTCGTGTGTGGTTTAGCCGATGGTGAATTTGAGGTCCAATTTTATAATCAGTTTTTCATTTTGTGTAGGATTGTTATTTTTATTAAAGGGATGGAAACAATGTTAACAAGAAATAAAGGAAAGAAAATATAAACAAACTCACACAAACTACGATGTGGCAATAGATTTCTGGAATATTGAGATGTTACATTAAGACATGTTGAGTTCTGCAAGAAACATAAAAGTTATTTAATTCCCGATGACTCTCTTGAAAGTTAAAGACGCACTTGAAAATACAAAGATTTAATAAACAAAATTGATTTGTCTTTTCTTTGGTTTTTATCATTGAGATACTTTTCTTTTGAACTTGGATATAAATGTTTTTTTTTTTGTTTAGCCATTCATGTTATCTTTCACATTCTTTCTTTTTCTTTTCTACTCTTTTCATTCAAGTTGCTCCTTTGGTCTTGAATGTTCATTAGGTGTTTTTTAACCTTCTTTTTCAAAGAATTAATAAGAGTAAGACATCTGATTATAAGAATACAGCAAGAAAAAAGTGAAGTCTCTAGACAACCTCCATGTTAATTTTAAAAAGATATTTCATTTTCTTAAGATAAAAGTTCGCAGTGAGGAATTAAATGAAAATTACATCTTCTCTTTTTTGCCTGTGGTAATTCAACTGAAACCAAGTTAATTTTTACGAAACTTTTTATCCAATCCAGAGAACCTACGAACAAAATAATTTGAAGAATGTATAAACACAATTTAAGCGTGTTTGATTTACAAAAATATCTCAAACGCTTTACTTTAATTCTTATCTCGTTTTTCTCCAGTATGAATTGACAATTCTGTAAAGTAAACTACCCATTTTTACCACATGAAATCCTACAAAAAGTCGCCCATTTTTTTGTTTTGTAACAAAATACGGTACTTAAGCGCAACAAAAAACTTTCGTGATAAATGATTATTTTCGAAATCCAAGTAGTAGTTGGTTCTTAGAGTGGAAATTGTTTTGGAATGTAATGAATTAAAATTATTGGAAATCATTTTCCACAACATTGGCCAAGCAGAAAACCCACCCAAAACTCATAAAGGTACGATTTCGGTCATTAATGAACTTAGAATTTAATTTAACATTAAAACCTTTAATAACGTTTTTGACAACGATCAATTTAATTTTTCAACCACAAGTGTTAATAGACCTATTTAGACGGTGGTAAGTCTGTGAAACAGGGTTGTCAAACAATTCCCCACGTCGTAGAATGGAACTCATGACAACATTTTGCGTTATATTCTCAGTTAAAATAGTTATCAAATTTTAGCTTGAAATATGATACAATGGTTAAATTTAAATACCGCATTAATAGAAATGGGAAACCACGATTAGCTGAAAACAAATTAATTAAAATATTATGTAATTCTCGATTTACTACAAAAGGTTTAGATCAACAGTCGTAGAAAATAGTTTGGCCAAGGAAGATTATAAAATATTTTTAATCAAGAATTCAATACTAGAAGTATGTAATATTTTAAATATAATCTTCACTGTTTCTGGCTGATTCTATATTTTAATTTTGTATTTAGTTTAAGATTGTTTTTTAAATTGTTAAATCACTGGATAAACGAGAAATTGTAGCAAATTTTAGCCTTCTGTAAATATCTATTGTTGCTGGTCCGATATCAACCATTGGCAAACTTATAACTGTCATTTTACATAAAAGACTTAAATAACAGTTCCCTCCCCCTCCCTTAAGGTAAATCAGCTATTGAGGTCGTACTCATGACGCGATTTTCGAAATGTTTCTTCAAATGTCCATCGATCCTACTCAGGAGATGACGAACTGTATATATATACATTACAGACAATTATTGTTTAATCGTTACCAAACTCGATATTTAGTCGTTTTATGTAAAAGGAAAGATCAAGTTCGTTAACGGCTAAAATCGGGCTAAGGGGAGGATTTTCGAAAATTCCATATATCTCCGTTACCATAGGTCGGATCGAAATGTTGTATAGAACCAATCTTATTGCATATTAAATGTACTATAACTCTTGTTTATACATTTATTCACTACCTTGAATAGTAAACGAGACATTTGCATTTCTCAGTTTTTAGCCGTCAACAAACCGCCACTTCTACTCATTTTACATAAACAATACTCTGCTATATAATAAATCACATTATTCAAAGTTTAAATACCAAAAATATTATTGAAGAGACCTTTATTATACGAGGTACATGCAAATATGTCCCGGTGACCCCCCCCCCGTCTTAAGGTTTTGGACTACTAAAATTTGATTGATTGAGATAACAATTATTCTGACTCATTATTAATTACAGTACTGGATATAGTAAATAGTTCTCAATAAAATTAATATGTTATATTCTGATATATTTCAGTAATTGTTTTTCTATCCGGTGTGAGGCGGGCAGACCCATTTCTTTACATTTCTAACCTAACGCTTCCTCTCGGCAGGTTATTGAAATTGGATGAAACATTTCTTATTCCCGTTTGTATTTATTCACGGTGGTGTTACGTGTTACCAGTATGCAGATTTATCTATTACTAAACTTCACGTGAGAAATCTGCTTAGTTTACGCAGCCCCTGCGTGACGGACTTTTATAAAGTGAGCGCGGATTACAATAAAGATGAGAATTTGCTGAAGTCGGTTCTATTCCGGACTTTCCGCCGAAAGTTAGTTCGGCCGTTTGCAACACTGCTCGGCTCTCGTGAAATTGGTTTAGAGACTCGTTACTACTACTGTTGTTAGTAGGCAGATTTCTCTATTGTAAAACTTCACGTGGGAAATCTGCTTAGTCTTTTCCCAATACAAAAGTTCTAAGGAGCAATTGAAATAGACATACTTTTCTAAATATTAAATAAAGTTAGTAACTTGTGTTATATTTTATGTAAATATGGTTTAGCCTTCATGTATTTACGTGCCAGTTTTATATCATGGTATGAGTCTACTGATCGGGAAAGACGCTAGTATTTAAGGCGGATAAATGTCAAATACCTGCACAAATCTGCAAGTTTGTGCGTGTGTTTGTATTTTTTTATTTGTTTCGCTATCCTATGGTCGTTGAGAATTACCGTTAATATCCTAGATGTTGGAGACGTATTTAGGTCCTGTGCTATAATCAGTAGACAGACCTCATTAATCAAGAAAGAGAAATTTCGCTATGAACTCTATTAAACTTTGGATATTAATGGTGAAGAATGGCGATACATTGAGTAAGGACAGATTTGTGGTTTGCTTTGCCATGGAGGTTGAGCTGTAATTCACGACTGGGGCAAGTTTCGAACGGTTAGCAGCAAGTTTTATACCAACTTTTTAACTGCCTCCTATTGAAAGCGGGGATTTAGTCCCTAGTGCTTTACAGTCATTTACAAAGAAAATTACGATCTCTGAGCAAAGTGGAGTATAAATGGCTTCGAGTCAACAATAACTTTTTTTTTCAGTGATAATGTTTTCCTAATTATTTTGGGGAGCACCAGTTTCATGAAATCTACAGGAGCTAAAGTGAGAGTCCTTATTAACCTTAGAATTGAATCATTTTCTGATATTTTGGTAAAAAAAGTATGACTTTTTATTTGCCGAATAAGAACATCAATTACATATTGCTAACATTGGGGTTTTAGCAGGTTTCCCCAAAGTGAAATCAGCTATTGAGGTATTCATGAAGTGATTTTCGAAAAATTTCCTCAAATACATCAATCCTACCTAGTGGATGACGAAAATGAGGTCCGCTCAAAATTATATATATATATATATATATATATATATATATATATATACACACACACACACATATATTTGTCTGTTACCGCTCTAGCTCTCGCAATTCTTATTTAATCGTAACCAAACTCGAAGCATAAGAGTTTCATGTAAAACTAAAGGTCGAGTTCGTTAAAGGCTGAAATTGAACCAGTAGGAACGGGGGTGGGGGTAATAGAGGAGGCAAAATATCTCCGTTATTATGTGTTGGACCAATCTTATTGCAAATGTCATATTGCCCTATAAATGTTATATTTATTTTTTCACTATCATAATTATATTGAGATATTTGAATTTTTAGTTGTCGGTGTCCATTAACCCCCTCCACCCTCCTACTCATGTCATATTAACTATAATATGTTATATTATGAAGTACATTATTTGAAGCCTAAATACCAAATATTCTTTTCAGTGAACTTTTACGTTTTTAGCTAAACGCAAATTTCGTGGGAAATCTGCTTAGTTAAAGTCCTGAGTGACGAATTTGTAATTCTTATTTTTTTGTTAGTCATTATCACTCTAATTCATTAGATGTAGTAGTGGGGTAAAGGTTATGTTAAACATATGTTCGTTTGGTAAAGGTTATGTTAAACATATGTTCGTTTGGTAAAGGTTATGTTAAACATATGTTCGTTTGGTAAAGGTTATGTTAAACATATGTTCGTTTGGTAAAGGTTATGTTAAACATATGTTCGTTTGGTAAAGGTTATGTTAAACATATGTTCGTTTGGTAAAGGTTATGTTAAACATATGTTCGTTTGGTAAAGGTTATGTTAAACATATGTTCGTTTGGTAAAGGTTATGTTAAACATATGTTCGTTTGGTAAAGGTTATGTTAAACATATGTTCGTTTGGTAAAGGTTATGTTAAACATACGTTCGTTTAGTAAAGGTTATGTTAAACATATGTTCGTCTGGTAAAGGTTATGTTAAACATATGTTCGTTTGGTAAAGGTTATGTTAAACATACGTTCGTTTAGTAAAGGTTATGTTAAAAAAGGTTGCTTGTAGTGACAGAACGTGTGTTCGTTATTTTACATGTATACATTATGATATAGTATATATATATATATGAGATGTTATTTAATAATTTGTTTGTTTTTCAATTATATGGTTTTAGTTGTTTTTATCTTTTTGTCGTGAGCTCTTGGTTTTTTTTTTATTTCTTAGTTACTATTTTTTTTTTTTTTTTATCCTAAACAAATTTATGAATTTTTGTGACTGTTTTCTTTTCTGATACTATGATTGTTATTTCTTATCGGTTTTTGTCTGCAGGCGCTGGTGACGGAGCCGGTCTTTGATAGTGCACTCTGCATATATTAAAGTACTTCTAGAGGACCAATATCTCGGGAGAATTTATAATATACCATTCAATGGACTATATTGTAAAAAGGAAAACAAAAATCAAACTCATTCCTAAAAACCTGTAACTACAGCTGCGGTAGATTCCGTTGGACGCCACTTGACTTTCTTATCCTGTTTCACTAAAGTCAAATAAATTTGTACTTAATTAGTTTTGGAGTTAACTAAAACACTCAGCTTACAAAGAGTTCTTTGTATTCAGAATAAAAATATATTGTAAAATCTTTTTCTATATATAAAACTTTAATTTGTAAAACTACTTTAATTTAGAAAATCTAAAGATTTTGAGTAGGGAAATGATACATTTATAAGATTTAAATAAAAAAGGGGAATTGGTGGGTGTAGTTATGTCAAGGCAAGTATGGTTTAAGTTGAAGTACGTTTGTTAGCTATAATTCAATTTTCCAAACACAAATTATTTAAATCATAATGACGTGCTAAAATGTTTTTAGCCAATTATGTTAGTGAAGACGACAAAGATGATATTTAAAACAAAGTCCGTAACGCAGCGGCTGCGTAAACTAAGCAGAATTTCCACATGAAGTTTAACAATAGATAAATCTACATACCGGTAACACAACACTACCGTAAATATTAAGTGAATAAATACAAATGATAATAAGAAACCTCCCGACGGAAATCATCTGAAATGTAAAAAAACAGTTCTGCCTACTTCTTACAAGAAAGAAAAACAATTACTGTAATGTTTCTGAATATAACGTATTAATTTGATTTTATTTACTATATCTAGTACTGTACTTTATAATGAATCAGAATTATTTTTATCTCAATCAATCGAATTTAAGCAGTCCAAAGACATAAGAAGGGAAGGGGTTTGCCAGAACATATTTGCCTGTACCTCGTATAATAAATGCCTCTTGAAAACAATATTTGGTATTTAAGCTTGGAATGATGTGGTTATTACATAACCGAGTATTATTTATGTAACATGACAAGAATTGGGGGTTTGCTGAAGGCTGAAAAATACAAATATCTCGGTTAATATTTTATTAATTAATTATATATTTTATTTGCAATAAGATTGGTTCTATACAAGTATTTGATCCGATGTATAGTAACGGAGATATTCCCCCCTCTAAACCCCCTCCCACTGGTCCTATTTTAGCAATTAACGAACTTGACTTTGTTTGTTACATAACACATTAAACAAAAATTGCGACCGCTGGAGTATTAACAGACAAATGTATATATGTATATATATATATATATATATATATATATATATATATATATATATGTATATATATATATATATGTATATATATATTTATATATATATATATATATATATATATATATATATATATATATATATAAAATTATGAACAGACCTCATTATCGTCATTTCCTGTGTTGTAGCGATGGACATTTGAAGAAAAGTTTCGACAAATCGCGTCATGAGTACGACCTCAATAGCTGATTTCCCTTAACGGAAATCTGCTAAAACGATTGTGGTTGCAAGTGGAAAAATAAATTTCAATTAGTTATATAGTAGTATGGTATTAGAGAATGTAATTATCACAGTTTTTTTCTAAATACAAATAACCTGTGGACATTCGAAACTCGGGGTTAAAATAATTTTTTTTATTTGAATGAATTCAATAAATTGTTTTTTCTGAGCTATATTGGCTCAAACATTCTGATCATGTGTATTGATCCATTAATGAACCTACTAACTAAATACGTTGGTATAAAACATTCCGTTGTAATAGCTGCCACAACTAGGCAAAACTTGCGGCTATTGTGTCGAGAGTTGAAGTGAGGCCGAATTCCAGGTTAAGGTCTGCGGTAGTTCTAGCTTCATGTTTGGTCTACTTCAGCGGTTCCTAGGTTATTGATCTTGGCGGATAAACCATTGGTGATAGTAGGCAGGGCTTAGAACGATTATCTTCATCACGCGAATTGCAGAGTAGTTCCTACACGAGGCTATTTTACATGTCACTCTGTTTGTAATTGTGATCAGGTGAATCGATGAACTTCACATGACCCATTCGATGAACATCAATCGATATCTCAAGGGCGTAGAAATTACGAAATCCCTACGAAATATGCGATTTCGGGAATGACTCTGGGACCAACGAACAATAAATGTGTTAAAAAAATATTTAGGATCAATTTAAATATTGTTTTGCTACCAATGAATAAACATATCTAGTTTTTCAATGTAGTTATTCTATTAATCTGTACATTTCGGAGATAAAAACTCAATTTCAGTGACCAAACAGGGATGAGGTATATCCTACGACTGGCCCTTGTATGACCAAAAGAGGATGAGGTATATCCTACGACTGGCCCTCGTATGACCGAACAAGGATGAGGTATATCCTACGACTGGCCCTTGTATGACCGAACAGGGATGAGGTATATCCTACGACTGGCCCTCGTATGACCGAACAAGGATGAGGTATATCCTACGACTGGCCCTTGTATGACCGAACAGGGATGAGGTATATCCTACGACTGGCCCTTGTATAACCAAAAGAGGATGAGGTATATCCTACGACTGGCCCTTGTATGACCAAACAGGGATGAGGTATATCCTACGACTGGCCCTTGTATGACCAAACAGGGATGAGGTATATCCTACGACTGGCCCTTGTATGACCAAACAGGGATGAGGTATATCCTACGACTGGCCCTTGTATGACCAAACAGGGTTGAGGTATATCCTACGACTGGCCCTTGTATGACCAAACAGGGATGAGGTATATCTACTACGACTGGCCCTTGTCCTTGTATGACCAAACAGGGATGAGGTATATCCTACGACTGGCCCTTGCATAACCAAACAAGGATGAGGTATATCCTACGACTGGCCCTTGCATAACCAAACAAGGATGAGGTATATCCTACGACTGACCCTTGTATAACTAAAAGAGATGAGGTATATCCTACGACTGGCCCTTGCATAACCAAACAAGGATGAGGTATATCATACGACTGGCCCTTGTATGACCAAACAGGGATGAGGTATATCTACGACTGACCCTTGTATGACCGAACAGGGATGAGGTATATCCTACGACTGGCCCTTGTATGACCAAACAGGGATGAGGTATATCAAAGACCGGCTTTGAATGACCAGTAAATTTAACCTACTTTAATGATTTGACGTGTGCCTGTTTCATTCTTGGAGTTTTCGTCCGCAGGTAAAGATAATTTGTTACCTGGATTTTCCCTAGTTCATGTCTTTGGATTGTTAAATTCCATTTAGGTCTGTGAGACATTCCAGAATGGGAAATATACTTTGTTAAATCTTTCCTTGCGTGACTCACATTTAGTAGTTGCTCAATGTAACAACCCAACTTGTAGTTAGTAGAGAGAAATTCAGTGAAATACTGAAATTAATTAATTGTCCCTGTATGACGACATAACCTAAGAAATATAATAATAAGATCCTAACAGTGTTTTTTTTTTTTTTTATTTTTTTATTTTATTTTTTTATTTTTTATTTTTTTTATTTTACTTTCCTGTAAAACCAACTTCTATGTTATTGACGTTACTGGTGGAAAGGACCAAATATACCTATACGTGCAAAGAGAACATTTATTCTAAAAGGGCCTCGGAATACTGAAACTAGTGATATACAAAACGGTGAATAGATCCGTGGTCATGAATGGCAGTAAAACATGGCGATCTTAAAAGAAGCGGGTTTGTAAAAATATTTTGAGCCCTCAATGACCCGTGCAGATGGTGCATAAGAAGCACCGACATTTAAAGGGATTTCTGCATCATCCGAGGAATTAAAAAGGGTAGACGACAGAGTATGGAGTTGACCAAGAACCAAACAGCCCAAGAATATGCAGAGAAAGAAGTGGTGTCAATGACTTGTAGGAAGACTTACTGAGGCTGTATTTGTAGACAACTAGGTAGGATCCCTGGCCGATGGTCAAAAATTGTATTAACAAAAGTCCAGGTCCAACAAGGACTGTACCGTCGTTTAAGTAAGTATAGTATTTTTATTTGTCAAAGGATAATTTCAAAGCAGATACCTGTCAAAAGAGTAATAGGTAAGGATCTGGCACTTGGAAGAATTTTTTTTCTTTTGAGGGATAGTTTTGTTTGCCGTGGTTTAACTGAAAATAACACTAATATTATAATAATAAACTTTAGTATCGCGCTTAAAGCGTCATTTATAATTCCAAATGACGTTTGACAATTAAGTAGTAATTCCAGTTCTCGGATAGACTCTTTTTCAGGATATAGTAAATTAAGAACACATTATGTACGATGTAAAATTAACTTAAATTATTTATTAAGTTCCACCTTACGCTAAAAAGGCATCAGAATTATATTTAATGAGTTCGTTATTATTTAAATTCCAATTGCCGAGATGTGAATCGAACCTACGACTCGAGGGTTATAAATAATTCAATAGGTTCCCATGCAAACACACCAACGCCCTGTATGGAGGTACTTACAATAATTAATTATGATACACCAAATATTATCAAATGACAGTTAAATTTAATTCTACTAATAAATTGACTTTAATTTTATCTTTAGCGTTGTTGTAATGCAATGCATTGTTGATTGTTTTATAACTAAGTTACTACCTGTTTATGTTTTCATTGAAATTTCAAACTTTCAACGAATAAACAACGTGTATTATGTTTTTGTTGCAATGCCAGGCAAACGGAAGCCACAACTTGCATTTGTATACAAAAACTACACCAGGGGAAAACTGTTCAAACATGTTTTGTAAACATTTACGAGCCTTTGTTGTCTTTTCATTAGCGGGACCATAAATGAAAATATTTCTAGGGAGGGAAAACAGCATAAAAATATAAAAGAGAAAGTAAAACGACAATATGAAACTTGACGAGTTTCTGGAAATAGAGTATTTTATGTTGTCTTTCTCAATTTCATTTTTAAAATGGTAACAATGTTCTATATTCAAAGTAATAATATCAATATGGCTAGGAGATCAGGATTTCATGTAAATCTTTGATAAATAAGAAGCCAATCTTGACAACGCTATTTTAAGTATTTTAAGAGTTACTGTACAGTTTCCGAGACTAAGCGGCCAACTTAGGGAGAAATAAGAATATGACGTGGATCTCGCTATACTCAGTACTTTGAACAAGCCTAATTCTCTGAAAACCCAAAGCCCATAAAATAATTTTATTTTATTATATATATATATATATATATATATATATATATATATATATATATATATATAAAAGGAGCAACAAGAGCGATATAAACAAAAACAAAATTCATAAACATAAGATAAAAATAAAAAGAATATAAATACAAAAAAAAAATAATTATAAGAAAAAAGTAATATGTAACAAGAAAGTACAACAAAACACAAAAATAGAAATCAAGAAATAATAACAAAATGCCAAAATAGAAAACAACAATAATAATACTACAACCAAACTAAAAAAAAAGAAAATAAATGACTCCAAACAGTATATAAAACCTATTTACAATTAAATAATATAATAGGTTAAAATATTATTGGGGCTCAGGTTAGCCAAAGTAATGACCTTAATCTCACATGGTAAACCTAGAGTGGCGAGTTCTATTCTCACCTGGGCAAATGAAATTATTTAGTGACGAAATTCATTAAATAACATCTTAAGTCCCACCCTGGCTAGAAAAGGGTGGTAACCTGTAGATAACCCGCCCCAATTAGCCTTAGTTGCAAAAAGTGGACGTTAATAAATAATAATAGTAAAATATTATTAATTAAATGCATTAGGGAACTAATTAAAAATATAAAAATAAACAGGTGTACTACAACAATATAATAAAAATAATATAAAATATAACGAATAAATTTTTTAAAAAAAAAAGTCTATTTGTACACTAAAAAGAAAGCTCGCATCCAAAAATGTAAAACGTATATTAAAAATATATCACTAGTTCAGATTTTTGAATAGAAGTGTACAGTCTTTAAATGTTAGGGAGTAGTATCTAAGAGGACTCCCCTTTGTCAGTAGTTCGTGTGGTATCTGTAAGTAAATGCGTTTTCTGCAGTCAGTCAGTTTATGTTTAACTGTCAGAGCTACATTACAACATCCTACAAATCGGTTTGTCTTGTTTGTTCATCAAGTTGCAATGTGTTAGTAGAGTATGTCCAATTCGTACCCTTTGTATGTATGTCTTCGTCTATTCTTGTTTTAAGGTCGTAAGGCCACGGCTTCACTGAAGGTTTAATTTCTTTAAGCTAACTGGTCGAGTTCAGCCATAAGCCTTCTGTAGTTAGTGAGTTCATGTAAATAGTGTTTACTATAGTATTTTGTTTAATGTCCTCGTGTCCGGGAACACATTATATAATTATGTTTATGTTTTTAAATGTGAGAGAAAATTTGTGTAATAACAAGATGCGAATTATAAATATTTCGAGAGTGAGAGTAATGAGCTTATTGAATCTCTGTAGAGTAGGCCATTTTTTGAACGTTTGTGCCTATATTAGATAGAGCGAGTAATATTGCAAGTAGCTCTGCTGTCTATAAAAAAATTGTAAAGGAGATTGCGTTTTATTGCAATGGACTTGAAAACCTGAGACTGGACTTGAAATGCTAGACTAGAAATTCCTGGCTAGATGCATCCTGTGGGCGCCTATCACAAAAAAGAAGAAAAACGCTTTCATACGGACTTATGATTTTCTCTGAATGAAATATTTCTTTTTAGAAACCTATTTCCGTTTGAGATCTTTTTTACTATTTTTCTCATCGCCTTAGAACGGAGGCAGTCTCTTTAGTTGAAAATAAATAAATATACTTTTTCCTATTTCCTTCTGAAACTACATAGAATTAAAATATCTTTGAAACGATTCCATTTTCAATACTAAAGTATTGGTGACTGGAATAATAAATAAATAAAGTTTAAAAACTCTATTGAGGCGACTGCTATTCCCCTTATTTGTTGTAATCATTGAATAAAAAGTCTAAATAATAATGGTCATCCAATAAATATGTTTTAACCAGTTTTTTTAAAAATTTTTCACATTCGTCATTGTCACTCTAATGTATAGCGTTGTAGAATGAAAATTAGAGACTTCTCAAAGTCATATTAATTTTACACAAATGTGCTTCAACATTTTTCCTACGGCTTATTTTTTGTAATTTGGGAATGACACTCTTTTGTGTGTCGGATTAATAAAAAAGTCCGTCACGCAGGGGCTGCGTAAATTACGCAGATTTCCCTTGTGAAGTTTAGCAATAGAGAAATATGCATTCTGGTAACACAACACCACCATGAGTAAATACAAACGGTAATGAGATATCTTTCTGTTAATTTTAATAAATTCCCAACTGCAACGGCTTCTGAATTGTAAGAATAATTTATATTTTAATAACTCAAATTTTAGTAGTCCAAGAACTAAAGAAGGGGGGGGGTGGACAGAACGTATTTGCATAAATCTCACAAAGTAAGGAAGGTAAGGTAGGGTTCGTAACGACAGGTAAGGTTAGAAGAGGCTTCCACCAGACCCGAACAGTTACGAAAACGGCCGAACTAATCCGAACGATACCTGACCACGTGTCCCACAGACTTCATAAAAACGCAAATATCTCGGTTAATATTCAAGATACAGAATAAATGTATAGAACAATATTTATAGAAAATTAATTTGCAATAAGATTGATTCTATACAATTTTTCGATCCGACGTATAGTAACGGAAAAATTTCAAATTTAAGAAAATCCTCCCCTCTAAACCCCCCCTCCCACTTGTCCGATTTCTGCTATTAACGAACTTGATCTTCCTTTTTACATAAAACGACTAAATATCGAGTTTCGTAACGATCAAACAAAAATTGCGACCGCTAGAGCGGTAACAGATATATATATATATATATATATATATATATATATATATACTAGCTTAGATACCCGGCTTCGCTCGGGAATTCATTTGAGGCTGAATGGTGATGGTATATTTTTGGCAAGGCTTTACATTGCACAATATTTTGACATTTACCCGTTCCAGTGTTTAGGGTTAATACCCGTTGTTGGCATTTGTTAATAATAAAATTATTTTTTTTATGTAAAACTTCACTGTCCTGCATATTGTCATATTTCCCGTCTCCTGTGCATTATGCATAGATTTGAATTATTAAGGAGAAAATATTGATATACATTTGAGGTGAGGTACCTGCTAGTTAATATAGAAACGAAGTGTAGAGCAAATTTCTCTAAATAACAAAATAAACAACTTTTGATATGTGCATATTTGCCGAAAAACCCAATAGGAAATCATTATTATTAATTTCATGCCTCCCTTATAACCACCACTCCTGCCCGTCCCTAGAAATGTTAGAATGGCTTATTATAAGGAAGGCGTTAGTGCTAATACACATAATGAGTGTTTTATTTAGTTCGGTTGAGTCTTTTGTGCCAAATAAAATTGTTGTCTCCCGCTATAATTTTTAGCGTATAACGTCTTAATATTTCGGTATACGATGATAGTGTATATAAAAAAAAAAGTTTCTCTAAATAACAAAATAAACAACTTTTGTTATGTGCATATTTGCCGAAAATGCAATAGGAAGCGAAATATCACTATTATAAATTTCAGGCGTTCCTTATAACCCCCACTCCTGCCCGTCCCTAGAAATGTTAGTATAGCTTATTATAATGAAGGCGTTAGTACTAATTCACATAACCAGTTTGTTTTAGTTCGGTTGAGTCTTTTGTGCCAAATAAAATTGTGGACTCCCACTTTAGTTTATAGCGTATAACTCATTTATGCTTCCGTATACGGCAAAAGTGCATATTACAAAAGTTACTCTAAATAACAAAATAAACAACTCTTGTTATGTGCATATTTGCTGAAAAAGCAATAGGAAACGAAATATCGCTATTTTTAATTTCTGGTCTCCCTTATAACCCCCACTCCTGCCCGTCCCTAGAAATGTTAGTATGGCTTATTATAAGTAAATCGTTAGTATTAATTCACACAGCGAGTTTGTTTTAGTTCGGTTGAGTCTTTTATGCCAAATAAAATTGTGGACTCCCGCTATAGTGTTTAGCGTATAACTCATTTATACTTCCGTATACGGCAAAAGTGCATAAAACAAAAGTTACTCTAAATTACAAAATAAACAACTTTTGTTATGAGCATATTTGCTGAAAAAGCAATAGAAAATGAAATATCGCTATTTTTAATTTCAGGCCTCCCTTATAACCCCCACTCCTGTTCGTCTTAGAGAACATTAATATAGCCTAAAGTCTAAGTTGGGCTAGTAGTAATATACATACCAAGTTTCATAAAATTCGGTTCAGCCGTTTATGCGTGAAAAGGTAACAAACAAACAAACAAACAAATAAACAAACAAACAAATAAACAAACAAACAAACAAACAGACACCAAAGAAACAAAATGCAGTTATGGTGTCTATGACATGTGAAACGAAAAGTTATCGTGAAATTTCGCGAAAAAAATCAATGTACAGACAGAGGTTACAATTTTATATATATATAGATATACAGTTTTGAACGGACCTCATTTTCGTCATCTACTAGGTAGGATCGATGGACATTTGAAGAAAAATGTCGAAAATTCCGTCATGAGTACAACCTCAATAGCTGATTTCCCTTAAGGGAAATCTGCTAAAACAGCACGCACGCGTTTACAACTTTCCTTTCAGAATTTGTAAAAAAAAAATATAAATAAAATTAGCCTGTCCAAATGAATATTCTGGTTAGAATCACTTGAGGAGTACTCCAGAGGTTTACTGTCAGCCATATGGTTCTGGTAACTAGGGGCTTCAATTAGGATTTCTCCAAATTAATTTATGATAATTTGAACATTCAAGAATGCAAATTATCATAATTTATAGGCGCTATTTATTTATATTATAAGTGGCTATGAGTAGATTCGTGACATACAGAGCCAACATTTTTATAGTTACACCCTTCCAACTTCCAAATAGTATATACCTCTCCTTTAGAATTTCACTTCATCCATCTACCGGATAAATTCAAATTGGCTTTAAACTCAGTTCGTAAAACTTTTTATTGATCGTAAAATCAATTATATGATTAGAAAAATTTTTATTATCTTATAATTTTAAAACATTATAGTCCAAAAATATTCTAGTAAAAACTTAATATAGCTTACTTTAGACATTTATCATCCCCATGGAAACAATGTGAAGTTATTCCGTCATTTAAATTTGGAAGGTATTAAAAGAAAAGAAACCTTCTAATTACAGACAAATTTCCCTAACAATCGGTATGAGAATGTTCTGCAAAGATGTTTGTTGTAGTTTACTGAATATAGCCAGCTGCTATCAACTTATCAATTTGAGTTATATCTTGGGTTGCAGTAATAAATGATTTTCTCAATGCACATTTTACATTTTGTGTATCTTTAGATCTTCAAAAAGCGAATATGAAAGCTAATTACCCCACGATTAATTTTCTCTATTTCCTCCAGGAATTGGAGGTAATTCAAAAACTTTCCCTGAAAAGTTTTATCTTGAAGAGATCATTGAGAGTGAAGTTAGATGCGACTTTATCTACTACTTCCTAGAGCATTATTCAAGGAGAACCCCATTACAACCTTATTTTCCTCATTATTGTTATAAAGTCTTGCTCAGCAAACTGTTCCTCCCTTTCTAGTTTCTACAAATAGTAATTTAATAATTTATGTCGAATATCTTGTGAAAAACATTGAAACGAAAAAAGCAAGGTATTCTTGTTACGCCACGAATATTTTAAATACTATCTGTCTTTCAAATAGTCAATGAAGGTCAAACATACTTGGTTTTATGGGGACTATGTTTTCCGTTACGGATTTGCCTGGAAAGTCTTTAACGAAATTGAATTTTCTACATCTCTATATTCAAATTAGTATCCGTTATGAATGTAATTTATTCTTGTCCAATATAAAATATAGGTATGCACATATTTAATATACTGCCGCTCTCCCTCTCGGGATGCTGATGAAAGGAAATTGTGTTAACATCTCTCAACTATTCATGGAAGCAGGGATGTGCAGTTTTAATTACATGCTAACAGCAGCTCTCACATTTGATATTCTGTTGTTGTAAATAAATCATAACTCAATTAATGAAAATCTCAAAATAAAATATATTCATTTCAGTTTTGTGTTTTTAAATATTAACGACTATTTAAAAATACAAAACTGGCCAATGTAAACTCTCAATTCCAAGGAAAATTGTTTGGAAATTTTAAATAATAGAATAAATTTTATATGTTGTGGTTTTGTACTCATTAATTAGTAATTATATTTTTTTTTCTCTTTTTTATATTTAAATGAGCAGATTCGCCTAAATTGTGAAGCATTTAAAATAAGTAATAAATCAGAATTTTTGTTTGTGTTACACTAATTCAAGTTCAGACTCAAGTTGGTAAAATTCAGAACCACTTATTTTTCACAGTTTTACCAACTTTAATGCTATTAATAATTCGTTTCTGAGTGAAGTGGAATCATCACTTAAATGTCAAGTAACATTCTTGATGTTTTTATAGTTTGTTAGTATCATTCAGTAAGCGAGGGAAAATTACAAAATGTTCTTGATAAAATCTTGACTATTCCCACTTACAAGAATTGTAGGTACGTATTTCACATAATGAAAAAATGACTGGCATATTAGATTTTCATATTTATGGCTGGTGTGTTTTTATCAAAATCGACTGAGTGGGGAGGAAATAAAAAATTTCAAATTTCTTCGTGTCCACTAGAGATACAAAACATTTGTAAAGAACTATTTTTATTTCTCAAAATAAGATGGATAAATTAAGTTCTACAAAATTTTTCATCTAATGTAATGCAACCAGAATATTTTATAATACTCTCAATTGAAATAATTTTAAACGAAGTACATACACAATGCCCATATCATATTTAAAATATTTGTATTATATTTTAATATATAAGCCATCCCAGTGAACGTACCTCCTCAAGAAATTTTCTATTGCAGCACTCGAATAGTTTAATTTATGTGTTAATTGATTGGGGCATATGCAAATGAAACACAATATTGCAACATGAAATAT
This sequence comes from Riptortus pedestris, assembly GCA_019009955.1. NCBI lineage: Eukaryota > Metazoa > Arthropoda > Insecta > Hemiptera > Alydidae > Riptortus > Riptortus pedestris. The sequence continues at coordinate 43,104,793 of CM032230.1, forward strand.
ACGATGTTTACTAACTACAAACAATCGTATTAAGTGAAGGGATGCAGGGAAGATCAAAAACAAAATAATAAATATGTTTGTTTTTATGTATCCTGTCAAAACATGTTAGTCTCTATGAAAATAAAAAAAAAAAATAAATAAAAACGTTCTATATATATACATTTTCTTTGCCTCTAAATATGACCGAGCAATTATTGTGCTTCCGTACAGCTTGAACCCTCCTGTTCCTCCATAACAATTTACTATTTAAAAACTATTTTTTAAAAAAATAAGTCTCTCTCTCTATCTCTCTCTCTCTCTCTCTCTCTCTCTCTCTCTCTCTCTCTCTCTCTCTCTCTCTCTCTCTCTCTCTCTCTCTCTCTCTCATCTCCACCACTAAAACTTACATTTTATAAATTTGTGCACATTTTTAATAAGATATAATTGTTATTTATTAACGTCCAATTTGTGCTTCTGAGGCTAATTTGGTGGGCACGCTGTAGGTTACCACTATTTTCTAGTCAGGGTGAGACTAAGGGTTTTATTTAATGAGTTAGACACAATAAATTCCATTGCGCAGATGGGAATCGAACTCACGACTCTAGGTTTACTAAGTGAGATTAAGGAGGTCTTAACTCACATGGGCAACTTGAGGCTCGCTAACCTGGCAAAAAGCAATTATATATATATATATATATATATACGGATTTAAACCTTGTGTTTGATACCAATCTTTTGATTGCTATTTCCTTCAGGATTCGACAGCTCCTGGAGCCCCCTCTGCACTACAAGAGAGGTTTACTATGAGTCAAAAATCTCAGCCTCTACACACACCCTTCAAACTCTGAAGAAGGCAGAATGAGCAGCAAAAGTAACAACGTGAAATATAAAACGAGGAAGGATTCGGGTTATTTACGTTTACACTTGAAAGAGGTTTTCGTCTCCTGCCCCAAACTTGTAATAGTGTTTTAGTACTATTGATTTACAGTATTGAAGTTATACTCATGATGGAATTTCAAAAAAATTCTTGATCCACAAAATGTCCATCGATCCTACTTAGGACATGACGAAAATAAGCTCTGTTCTAAATAGACCACTCTTAACTGGGGGTTCTTTTTAAAAGAAATCCGATTCATTCATTTCTCTCAAGCAATAGCTCCTTGGAACTAGACTTGTCGTTATCCTATTCAAACTCAGCGGGGAAAAAGTTGTTTAACCTATGTAATGTTTAAAGGAACGCGAATTTAATGGTTATTCACACTGAAGATATCTCAAAAATTAGAAAAACAGGATTTTTCTCTATGAAAAACATTTTTATTTTACTTCGTTATTTCTTTTTGAAATGCTTAATTAGTTCTGCTTACCTTCAGTTACATAAAATTCTGTAAATGTACAATGAGAGTCTTCCTCTGAACTGACCTGGAAAAAAAAATAACTTCATTAAATATATTTCTTAGGATAATTAAAAATTTTAAATTTATAAAATAAGAAAGGTATGTAGTAACCATACTACATATATATATATATATATATATATATATATATATATATATATATATATATGTGTGTCTGAAAATGCTCTACAGGCCACAATTTTATTATGATCGATACCAAACTCCATATTAAACCGTCTTATGAAAAATGAAGAACAAGGTCGTTAACGGCTAAAATCAAATTCTTGGGAGGGGGAGTTCGAAATATCTCCGTTATTATGCGTCGGGTCGGAAATTTGTATAGAATCAGTATTATTTCAAATCTGATGTTCTATAAATGTTCTAATGTACCTATTTTTATTATTGACCGATATATTTGCATTTTTTAGTTTTAGGCATTTAGTAAACCCCCACTCCTAGTAATGACATATTAACAATAAGCAGTGGTATTGTTAGTATGTCATTAAGCCTATTATTTCCATTCTTAATCCTAAATATGCTTCTCATTAAACTTTTACTGTTTAACTTTGGCAGCCCCTGCGTGACGGACCTTTTTTTTTTACGATTAGAAAATGAAAAATTTCATTGATCGTCTTGTCTAAGATGTCACTTGCGCCTTGCGACAAACGCCTAATACCCTGGGATTAAAATAAAATGTTATCTCAGGGATAAGAAGTAATTAGCGGCCGTCCTAAGCTAAAGATTGGCATCTTTCTGAAGAGTTTAGATTGGAAGACTGGTTAAGTCTAAAGAACACGACCTGAAAGGTAATGAACGAGAGGTAGCTGCTTGTCAGGGAAGTTGGTACACCATCTCCAAGCCAATTACTGGCCCAGATAAGTACCTTTATGTAAAGGCCAGGATTAGCTCCAACAGCATCGATGGGGTTACTCAGGATCTGATATCTCCCTTGGTCTGCGACAGGGAAATGGATGTAGAACAGGCTGTAGTGCGTACGCCAATAGGGCAAAACAGTCCATGACAGATAAAGAAGTCCGGCACGCAGGAGTCGCGTAACTAAGGAGATTACCCACCTCGTGCCACCGAATGCTAATGACTCAATTCCACACTACCTTCGCTATTTTTCCCCACAGACGAAGCCAACGTAAACAGTACACAAAATTTAGTTGTACAGGTCAAATTAATTTAAGTTGGGGCTAAGTAGAAACGAAAATGAAAAAGATAATGCTTCGAATAATATTAGAGTTCGGGAAAAATAAGTCCGTTACGCAAGGGGCTGCGTAAACTAAGCAGATTTCACACGTGAAGTTGTACAATAGATAAATATACATTCTGGTAACAGTTGACACCACCGGGAATATTAAATGAATAAATAGAAACAGTAATGAGAAATCTTTCAGTCAATTTTAATGAGCGTCTGAATTGTAAATAAACAGGTCGTCCAACCTCTCAGAGATGAACAGATAGATAGAAATATTCTTCACCAGAAAGAAAAACGATTACTGAAATATATCTGAATATAAAATATTAATGTTATTCAAAACTATTTACTATATGTAGTACAATAATTTGTCACGAATCAGAATAATTTTTATCTCAATCACTCAAAATTTAGTATTCCAAGAACCTAAGGGGGGGGGGAGTGAAGAGAACATATTTGCATGTATCTCATGTTATAAAGGTTTCTTTAAACAATATTTGGGTAAAATAAAGTGGTTTATTACATAACAGAATATTGTTTATCAGACATGAGCAGAAGGGTTTGGCTGAGGGCTGAAAACTAAAAAAAAAGAGCATTAAGATATATATATATATATATATATATATATATATATATATATATAATTTTGAACTGACCTCATTTTCGTCATCTACTAGGTTGGATCGATGGACATTTGAAGAAATTTTCGAAAAATACGTCATGAGTACAACCTCAATAGCTTAAGAGAAATCTGCCTAAAGTGAAGAAACAATTTTGGGACATCAAATTTAAATCACCTCCCACTTATCCAATGAAATAAATAGTTCGTTACCCAAGAACTGCGCAAGCTAAGCACATCATCGAAATATGACTTCAATTCAATCTTTGTTGACGGAGAAATGAGCGAAGGTCAATGAAATGAACAACCGTGAAATGCCACAACTGATTTATTTTCCTCTGCATGTTTCGCTTCCTATACGATGCCTCTTCAGGAGTAATACACTATTATAAAGATAATAAGATAAAAGATTACCCACCTCGGCGGTCACGTCATGACCAACTATAATGGAGATGTACTACACCACTCAGCTGATAATATCGATACATTAATATGGTGTACAGGGTAAAGTTCGATTACCCACAAAGTTTCGAGTTTTGAGAAATCAATCCCAGAAGAGGCACAGTTACATCTACATCTAATCGGCTTGCTGTTTGTTTAAATATTTGATAAATATACCATGTAAATTTCTTATTTCAGCTTTCTTGTCCAAGAAACATATATTAATTGTTTTTAGTAATATGGATAGTCTCATTTTTTTTCTTTAAGGTCTGTGATAACTCGTCTTTAAAAAATTTATAAAGAACAGATTATTTTATAAACAAGATTTACGCATGTTTACCTTATTACAAAAGATCAACCCTCCAAGTGTGGTAAGTGTAACACAGACTTGAGTATCAACCACATATTAATGAAATGCCGTACGTATACAAATATTCGAAAACGAATGCAATATTTCCAATAATGCAGCAGTGGGTCTTGGTGATGACTCCAATGTGCTTGATAGATTGTTTAATTTTGTGAAAACTACAAATTTGTATGAAGAAATTTAAATTACAAGTTTTTTGTATACCGTTTATATTGTTAAATTTTAAAATGGCGATTTCCATGAGGATATGACTACAATACATATTTACAAAAATTAATAATGAATAAAAAATAATATTGACAATTTAAATAAACACAGTTTACTCTCAAACTGCAGTTACTTAACCGAAACGAGAGTTATACATATTACAGGGCGATGATAACCTAGTAGTTTTTCGCCCTAAAACCTTATGAAACAACAAACAATTTCATAAACCTTGTATTTTCTTTCCTTGGCTTTTAGATTAGTCTTACATAAGAACCTATAGAAACTTCTACTGATTTTTATACTCCAACATTTATCTGGGTAGGATCGACATATATATATATATATATATATATATATATATATATATATATATATCTATATATATATAGATTCATACAAGTGCTACGGAAAAATCTAAATTACACGCCTTAAGGAGAATATAAAATATATCTGTAATTTTTAATATCTTTCAAGGACAGTATATACGCGGCACTAGAATACACCCAGTCATGAAGTCAAGGAAACTATCATTGAACGTTTATTGAATACCACGTGACCATTAACAGACAGCCTTGGCTTAGCCAGACTGTTCAATATTGTCATAAATAACTAAGAGACAAGCTTGCCTCTAACTTTCCCCAGTGTACGCGTATCAACTCTAATCGCTCAAACACAAATACTATGGTGACATTTAAAACAATCGGACTCACTTTCGGAAATGTTTATCATCTGTACTATTTTTATCAGGTGTTATATGTTCAGGTTATCTAAACAAAAAGATAATTAATTAGGGAGATATGCTTTAATTAAATTAATTAATTCATTACAACAACAAATAGCAGATACACAATATATTGCAAACTAAGTAACAATATTATTTACTCTGTATGAAAAGAGAGAGGCCATTGTTTGAAGCATGAAAGGGCTCTGCGATGTTGTTCATTCATAAGCATTGATAATGGGTCTTTTCAGGAATTGTGAAAGAATACTCGGCAAGTAATGAATACAACCTATTGAAATTAACCTTGGACACAAAAATAAACTTACTTATATCTAGACTATTAAATTACCAACATTTATTATTTGGGTTTTAAATTGAATTAAAACCCATTAAATATTAAAAGGCATTATTTTCTCGCATTATTCAAAATCTCTCTCTTTCTTCATTTCTCTCTGGTGAGTCTGATCTGGTGGTTTATTATATTGTTGCGAAAATTAAATACATGAAAAATTAAACAGAGATAGTCATGCATTTGGGAAGTACGATGAAGAGCAAAGTTGCTGCCATATGGTTGGTCCCTTTCGTCCTCGGCAATACCAGTCCAGATCAAGAAGAGTCCAGACAATTCCGCTTTGATGTTTGCCGACAAGCTATAAAAGGATCTGGCTGCCGCTAGTTTAGTTAGTTTGTTCTCAGCTCTCTTCAAGAGATCAACAGTGCGTTCAGTGCAGTTTTAGTGAACAGTGCGTCTTAGTTGCAGTGCGGTAAAGTGTTTTATGTGAAGAACAGTGTCGTGATTATGCAGATAACAGTATAGTGCTGCGATTAAGTGAAGGGTAGTGCAGTGCCGTGTTTTTGTGAACTTCAGTGATCGTGAGTTATTGGACTGTGTAATAAGAAGAACAGTGAAGCTATCAGTGCATACTGTGAGTAGTAGTTAAGAATAATTAACCAAGTGTGTAGTGCATTGATAAATAAATTGTGCAGTCATAAAAACTGATGAAGGTTGTGTTTGTCTAATTTTGCAATCCAAAAGAACTCTAATACACAACGTTCATTAATGATTTTGTTATAAACGTACCAATATAAATATTTTTTAAACGGACCGTGTATCCTGGGTAGGATCGATAGACATTTGAGGAAAGTTTTCGAAAATCGCATCATGAATACAACCTCAATGGTTAATTTCTCTAAAGGGAAACCATCTAAAAGAGAAGTAACAAACGCCTCTTATTCTTCTCTTATTTCTTTAACGTTTGATCTAAAATTACGTCCATTTCTCCACTTAATCACAAGTTCCTAAGAAACAAATGGATTCTACAATGAGTCTATTTGTAATATGCATTGAATTCAGACCCAAATCAATAATATATGATAATTCTATTAAAAAATATCCTCGGATCAATGTCTAGTTCATGGGAAAAACTAATAGAATATTTTTAAAACCCTGTTTATAATTATATAATTTTTGAAGAGTGATAATCACGAGAAGTCTGATAATGCGTTATACTAAGTGATAGTGGAATATATAAAGTGCACTAAAATAAGTACTGTGAGAAAGTTATTATGTGGCAGAGCGCACTAGTGTCGCAGTGCTTATGGATCAGCTGGAATATACCGAAAATACATGCCTGGCATCTCCTCGGGACTAACGGTTATGACTCTCTTAGATCCCGTCTAGAGGGAGATTGAATCAGGATGAATTGGCCAAAAGCCCCCCTCCCCTGGGACTATAGGGCACACCAGTCTTGTGAAAACAACTCATTCCACGCCCTCCTTGCTTAAAGGGGGTTTTTAGGACGAGTTGATCAAGAATCTCTCGAGTCTCACTGGGGGTTGGTTAAAGATCTTAAACATGCCAACACAAAAAAAAAAGTTGTTTTTGTTTTGTTATTTATATTTTATTATATTCAGCAGTCAGTACCTCCCCCCTCCCCTTCCTTCTACTCATCAGTTTTTTTACACATAAATATAGAATGTGATGAAATGAGATGACAAATGTGCTACATCAATACTTGGGAAATCTGCTTAGCTTACGCAGTCCCTGCCTGACGGACTTCTTCTGAAGTTCTGAATATTAAAAGAAATACTTTAATGTGATTATGTTTGATCGGTGTTATGTTTATGAAGAAGACTATTAACTCATTGTTATATTGAATTTAAAATCCTTGAAGATAAATATTTACTGCATCAATGTGCTGTTCATGTTCTTAAGTGTTTGACAATATTAAGCAACACCCCTGTTCTGGAGTACAATGCTTAGCCAATAAAGACATGGGGAATATTTGTGGCTATAAACTTAACAAGGAAGAGTTACTGCAGAGTGGTCGTTCATGTTTAACGACTCCTTCCTGAACGATGTTTAATAGCCTCATTTCTTCATCCATTAACCTCATCAATGGTAAATATTGATTACTACTTTAGATGGCCATAAATCATTGGCCTAATATTCATTTTATTAATATTTTTGTTGTAGTAGTGTTCTTAAAGACTTCATTTTTATGATAATATCATTTGAATGTGATCATTTGTTCAATGTTTGTATACGAGCAGCTTAATGGTCAAGGGGTCAATCGGAGGAACTAAAATATTTGGCTGATATGTTCTTATTTGTTCGCAACCAAACTCGATATATAGCGCTTCTTACAAAAATGTCAGGTTCGTTAGTAGCTGAAATCATACCAGTGAGAGGGCGGTTTAGAGGGTGAGAATTTCGAAAAATCGACATATCTCCGTTAATATACGTCGGATCTAAAATTTATGTAGAACCAATTTTATTGTAAATAAATTGTTCTACAAATATTGTTATATACATGTATTCTCTACATTTAGTAGATTGATAGATCTTTAAATCTTAGTAAAATTGTTTTATTTAGATAATATATAATATATATTTAAATATTTAACTTAAGACTGGAATTTAGTTAATAATAGAACCAGTTACAATAAATAAATACTTTGTTGTATTATGTTGTCAATATAAAATTTGACTAGTTGCTAAAACACAGCCAAAGCCTCTGTTTGGATAAAGTTCTTTATTTTGATGAAATCAAATTATTTTATACAGAATAGGCTATAATTCATGTAAAATAAGGTTAGTCATAGGTAAGGGTAAGAAAAGGAGGCTTCAAGTTCGAAATGCACTCGAGAAATTTGTAAAAATGAAATAAATAGCAGAGGCATTTTTGGTGGTTAACATATAAGGCTCAAAAATATATAAGAATTTTAATAAGGTGGGTTATATAAACGCATAATACCAAAAAAGATGCATACATATTGTTTTGTTTCTAGTCACATACTATTGCTTGTGTACAGCGAGAAATAACCTAAAAATACCGTCGAAATGCTGCAGCTTGTCTGATAGACAACGTCTGTTCTGAGAAAAGTAACTACATTGATTCCAAAAATACACGTATAAGTGTAAAAATAACATTGTATATTCGAACTGACTAGCCAATGAAAGAAATCTAAATGTTATTAGTTAGTGGAACTGAGCCTAGCAGCGAGTTTAAATTCCTTTTTTTGGACTTAAAAAGGCACAGCTTTTGTATGGAGCATAGCTGCATCTAGCTATTAGTTTATTAAGGGAAATCTGCTATTGAGCTTGTACTCATGACGCGATTTACGGAAAATCGGTAACCCGGGGCGGGAGTTTCAAAAATTCCTCATATCTCCGTTATTATAAGTCGGATCGAAAAAGTGTATAGAACAAATCTTATTGCAAATTAAATGTTCTATAAATGTTGTTTTATACGTTTTTCACATCTTGATTAATAAAGGAGATATTTGATTTTTTATTTTTCACTCTTGTCATATTAGTAATAAGCTGTTCTACCTTGAAGCACTTTATTTGAAGCTTAAATACAAAATGTTGTTCTCATTAAACTTTTACTTTTTGAGACACTTGCAAATACGTAGTGCAAGACGTCATCATATTAAGATTTTCCCATCTTGACTCGAAAATTTTTATTTGATCTAATACCATATTCAATATTTGACCATTTATTCAACTCTAAAGTTCATGTTCGTAAATGCATAAAATCGGCCGAAGACTGGTGGGGTTTGGAATTTCAAATTAATTCTTTATGATGAGTCGGATTAAAAAATGTTATAGAACCAATCTTGTTACAAAATTGACGAATTGAATATCTAAAATCGTTACTCTATACCTTTATTCGTAACTCATAGATTAAGAGAGTCATTAGTCCATTTTTGAGAGGTTGCACGGTGAAGGAATTATTATCACATGTAAGAAAATGCATGGTTCCTTTACAGCCCCCTCCCACCCCAAAAGTGTCACAGGGAATCATTGGTTCCAGTAACATCTTTGTGAAGAGGGCACTGATGATGTAGCTTACGCTCTGAATGCGCTCTGTCGCATAGAGTAAACAACTGTGAAGGAACGAGGCATTTTCTTTTCTTACCTGAGAGAGTTGTTAGTATTCAGTAGGGGAGTTGTATGTCCTACCAGCACTTGGGAAATCTGCTAAGTTTACGCAGCCCCTGCTTGACGAACTTTATATATGCTGACTCAATATATAAGTTTAATTACTTAATTCTTTACGTTTCGTAATAATAACTCCTTACTCTTTTCACATAATTTATATTTTAATAAATCAAATTTTAGTAGTCCAAGATCTAAAGAAGGGGGATCAACAGAATGTATTTGCATATATCTCACAAACTAAAAGCTTACACGAGTCTCTACTCCAATTTCTCGAGAGCCGAACATTTACGGAAACAGTCTAACTAACTAACGAACTTGTTCTTTCTTTTTAGATAATACGATTAAATATCGTGTTTGGTAATGATTTATATATATATAATATTGAACGGAAATCATTTTCGTCATCTCCTGTGTTGGATCGATGGACATTTGAAGATTTCGAAAATCAAGTCATGAGTACGACATAGACTGTATTGACTTCATCATCTCAATTCGGCTATTATTTAATTTACAAACGTATGACGTCAGATGTGCTTTTGATAATCTGTTAAACGTTTTGTTCGCTTCCATTATAATGGCGTGTTTTGTGGCTCATTGACTGTGTAGTCCATTAATCTTGTGTTTGAAATAAAGGGGAGACTTCTCCAACAGATGTTTCAGGCTTGCAGCTTTATTAATCTCCTACTAGCCATTATGGAGCCTTCCCTGCAAAGGTATTACCCTTTTAACAAGCCTTCTTTCCCCAAAAATGATGGCTTTTCTTAGAAGTAGAATCCATTCATTTTTTTTTTCTCCTTACCGCGTTTTCTCCTTTGATGGTTATTCCATACTCTGCAAGGGGATTCGGGTTACAACGGTATTTTCCCCTCTTTATTGGATCACTTATATATTTCTTGAAGTTGTTCTTGAACGCCATTGCATACTGTTATCAAACTACATCTACATGTCCTGAATAATTATTATACACGAGAATACAACTATTCGAGGCTTGTTTAAACGCGAGTCATTTTTCTAGCATTTAGTCTAGTTTGCAATGTTACATTGAAATGCTATCGCAGATTTTATATTTGATGATTTTTAATAGGGTAGATCACCCCCACCCCAATCTCTCATATTAAAAATCATCAAATTCATCATTACTCTCATTATAATGTAACCTTTATACGTTTGTGAGTGTAATGCTCATATTGCTCTAAGTATGAAATCGATTTCATTCAAATTTCATGAGTATTTAAAAATTCTTCAGTATTTACATATTATTATATTATATTACAAGTCTATACATCTTTAATATGTGAGAAATTATCTTTGTAATGTGTATTTAAATATAAAATTATTTTATAAAAAAAAGTAAGATTAGAGAGGTAGCTGAAATGGACATGGTACATTTTTGAATATAAGTTTGTCTTATTTGTGTTCGTTTTGTTTGCTAATAAGTTTTATTGAGTAAAACTTTCTCTCTCTCTCTCTCTCTCTCTCTCTCTCTCTCTCTCTCTCTCTATATATATATATATATATATATATATATATATATATATATATATATATATATATATATATATATATATAGATATATATATATATATATATGTATATATACAAAATTGTAACCTCTATCTGTCCATTGATTTTTCTCTCGAAATTTCACGATACTTTTTCGTTTCACGTCATAGACAAGCAATCAGTAATTTGTTTCTTTCGTGTATGTCTGTTTGTTACCTTTTCACGCTTAAACGACTGAACGGAATTTTATGAAACATGGTATGTATATTACCACTAACCCAACTTAGACTTTAGGTATATTAATATTCTCTGAGACGAACGGGTGTGGGGGTTATAAGGGAGGCCCGAAATTAAAAATAGTGATATTTCGATTCCTATTGGTTTTTCGGCAAGTATGCACATAACAAAAGTTATTTATTTTGTTTGAGTAACTTTTGTTATATTCATTTTCGGGACAGTGAAGCCTTACATAAAAAATAATTTAATTATTAACAAATCCACAGCAACGACGGGTATACATCGGGAAATGTTAAAATGTTGTGGAAAGTAAAGACTTGCCATAACAAATACCATCATCATTCAGCCTCAAATGAATTCCCGAGCGAAGCCGGGTACCTTAGCTAGTATAATAGACACCTTATGGCTATTTAGAATATTTGAAAACTTATTTGAGCTGTTTCTTTTAAAGAGGAAACAGTTTTAAATTTGTAAATGTTATTTATGAACGTCCAATTTCTATCTATAGGTTACCACACTTTTCTAACCAAGCCAGCCTGGGGAATTATTTAATGAGTTTGTCTGTAAATAATTGTGGGAATCGAACCCTCGACTCTACCTCAACACACAGGCTAACCTGAGCCTAAGTGAAGGGGTTCGAGCGCTCATCTACAAAACACTTGTAAACGTATTTCAGGAAAAAGTAATAAATAAACAGTATATATATATATATATATATATATATATATATATATATAGTGTTGCGAGAATTGAATGAGTGGGAGAATACACAAAGAGAGAGAGCCGCGTGAGGGGAGGAACAAAGACTAGTGGAACGAACGAAGCTAATTAGGGACCTTCTAGGAAGAACTGGAACCTTCTATGCCTAGACACTTCTACAAGCATTTAAAAGGGACTCTCACAGTACCCCTCAGTCAGTGGTTGCTCGACGGTCTTCGAGGGATGTTCAGCGCGACTTAGTGCAGTGCGGTAAAGTGTTGTGCCGTGAAGGACAGTGTTGTGCCGTGTCTGTAAGTAACAGTTTATGGCGTGTTTAAGTCAGTGCAGTGCCGCGAAGTAAAGGACAGTGCAGTACCGTTTTATGTAAAGTTCAGTGACCGCGAGTGAATTATAGAACTGTGTAAACTGAAGAACAGTTACACTATCAGTGTAATTCTGTGAGTAGTAATAATTAACCAAGAGTATAGTACATTGAGAAATAAATCGTGCAGTGTTAAACTGTGAAACTTGTGTGTGTGTTTAATTTTGCAATCCAAACGATCTCTCATTATCAACGTTTATTACTGGTTTACTAATAAAAACGTAACAATATATATATATAGATATATATATATATATATATATATATATATATATATATATATCACAGTTTTTTGAGCCATTTTAAGTTAGAAAAATAATTGTGCAATTCAGTTTCATACACACATTAATTTTATCCCTTACGCGATTCAAGTGTTCACACTTTCTCTAGGGGTTATTTAATTATTTTATTATTTTTTTAAAAAGTGATGCTGGTTTAATTCCTCCTCAGAAAGCAGTGTGGACACTCGATAAGAGTTAGGAATTAAATAAATGCGTGTATGTGACTGAACTGAAACAATTATTTTTTGGACAGATAATGGCTTGAAAAAATAAATAATGGACTGGCAGTTTATTTTAATCTTGTCATCATTGCTACTGCTTAAAATTAAAATTCATAATTACTTCTTTCGTACAGTTATGGATTAACGACCGTTGGTACATAACGGATGTTTAACAAGGATGCGGCTATTACATTTCACACCTCTCTCAGATTAGTTTTTACCGACATTCTGCAGCTCTAAATAATTAATCCATTTGCCAGATTGGAATGTAATAAATACCCCCGTCCGAAGACTCCCTTAATTCCACACTTGGATGCAAAGCAAGATCTGCGGTGAGTATTGGCAGGACTTAGGTATTCCAGTCAGCTGTGAGTCTGATCGGCAATGGTTGTTCGGGCGACACCTTCCCAACATTGCTATAATTAGCATCCGACCCAATTTTTTTTAATTTGTTTTCAATTATTAGTGTTCCTTCTACTTCCATCAAAATCTCAAATTATTTACAAATTCTTAAAACCAGAAATTCTCAATTGTCGTTCCCTTCATCATATCTATATTCCTTTCTATATTCTTTATTCATTAAAGTCCACTTTATGTTGTTCTGGGAACCACCCTTGTTCTAGCGAGGAGCGGACGGAGGATTTTATTTAGTGAGTTTGTCACGAATACATCTATTTATGATGATCTATGTACTTACTTGTATGCCTTATTTTGATTCAATCCGTTCATATTTATACCCCTGCCCGTCTATTTTGAGTGAATGTTACCAAACTTGATATTTAAACGTTTCATTCAAAACTCCGTTAACAGCTAGAATAAATTATTATTATTTATTAACGTTCACTTTTTGCTACTATTGCTAATTTGGACGGGTTATCTACAGGCTACCACCCTTTTCTAGCCAGGGTAGGACTATGGATTTTATTCAATGAGAGTCCCTAAATAAATTCCCATTGCCGAGGCGGGAATCGAACTCGACACTGAATGGAATAGTTTAGGAGGTTTAGAAAAGGGGAATACAAAATTACATATATTGCCATTTTTATAAGACGGATTGAACATGTCGTATAATCAATTTTGTTGACGAACTAATATTATAGAACAGACATTTCTATATAGCTCAAACAGTAGCGTAGCTAGTTATTTGGATTTTGAAACCTCCACCACAACTCACTAAAGATCAGTCAGTTGACGATAAGCTAATAGATTTTTCTCTGGAAATGCTGGACAGTAGAAGAACCAAATGATCAGGAACAATAAAAGGGCCTTGTCCTCTACTAGTGTTTTAATTTAGGCAAAGTGCACTTTCAGAGCCAGCGATCCGTCGTCAGTGCCTGATTAGAGAAGTGTAGGCTGACTGATGATGGAACGCTGGCTTTGAAAGTGCACTTTGTACAAATTAAAACACTAGTTGCACTTTTTATTGATTCTGATATTTTATTGTATTACTAAATATCTGATCTATCTGTTTTTCCTATATGAAAGACAAGTACAATTATGGATTATGGCATGCATATGAAGACATCAATGACTATTCTAGTTACGTAATGTCGAAGAGCGTTGTTGACAACATTTTCCCATGTCGTGTAAAATTAAAAATTAAGTTTCTCAAGACCAAAATCGGAAGTTGAGAAACGAGGGTTTAGAAAAGGTGTAAAATAAAAAAGTCCGCCACGCAGGGGCTGCGTAAACTAAACAGATTTCCCTCGTGAAGTTTTACAATAGAGAAATTTCACGAGAACCGAGCAGTTAAGGAAACGGCCGAACTCTCTTTTGGCGGGAAAGTCACTTTCGTCCGTTAGCCGCCCAGATTTCTAAAAAATGCAAATATCGCGGTTAATATTCAAGATAGAAAATAAATGTATATAACAATATTTACAGTGAATTTAATTTGCAATAATTTTGATTCTGTACAATGTTTCGATCCGACGCATAATAACGGAGATATTTCGCATTTTCGAAAATCCTCCCCTCTAAACGCCCTCTCCCACTGGTCCGATTTCAGCCATTAACGAACTTGATCTTTCTTTTTACATAAACGAGTTTGGTAACGATCAAACAAAAATTGCGACCGCTAGAGCGTTAACAGACAAATATATATATATATATATATATATATATATATATATATATCTAGTTTTGAACGGACCTCATTGTCGTCATCTACTCGGTAGGATCGATGTACAAATGAAGAAAAATGTCGAAAATAACGTCATGAGTACAACCTCAATAGCTAAAATTAAGTTTCTCAAGACCAAAATCGGAATTTGAGAAACGGGGGTTTAGAAAAGGTGTAAAATAAAAAAAATAAAAAAAGTAAATATGACCTCTATTATGTTTCGGAAGGAAAAATGCTTAGAAAATAATCTTTTAGATAAAAGTAGTGCCCTGCAATTGTTTTTCTTTTGCCCAAATATTAAACAGGTTTTTTTTTTTCTTTTTTGTATGTCTCCAACATTCAGTAATCCCCATACCTGAAAAAGGAATTTTCCCTTAAATCTTCCTATTCATATGTGCATCTTATTACTGGTGAAATAAGGGGTAGAATGTGAGACGGAATCATCAGCATGTCACTCTAGATGGAAATTTAGAAATGTGCACAGTTTACGTAGCTCCTGTATGACAGACTATTTATTATAATTTCGTTAGCATCCCATAATTTTCCTTTAGATTTGTTTCTATCTTCTAGAGCACTGAATACTTTTATAAGACGTCAGCTGATATGGGATCAACGAAGCGACCTTCTGGCTTATAATTCATTCATTCTTCATTAAGAATATATTCCATTCATGTGCAAACCTCAAATATAATATTCCCGTCAATAGATCACGTTATATCATATTTATTTATTGGGTTTAGGAGCTCCGCTACTTTGGCGATTTAAGCCTGGGATATGTTATGCAAAATGGCTTTATAAATAAATAATGTTATTGCTACATGCTAACTTTTTTATATTATTTAAAATAGTTTAAAATTATATTAAATGTTTCACTTAATCAAGAAGGTGAGTAGTTAAATTTTGTAAACTGAATTCAATTTTTGAACATGATTAATTATATTATATTTTACACGGTACGGGTTCCTGCCAGGAAGAAGTTCAAACAAGTTATGCCGAGTCTTTAAGTATTAAATGTTCCTGCAGTTAGTCAGTATGTGTTTAATGGGTTTTGGTTCATAGCATGATCTGCTGAGAGGTCTTTCTCGTTCTTCTCATGAGTGGGTTAAATGAGGGTGTCCTACAATTCTTATTGTATGTGCTTGCCGTTCACGTGGGTTGGAATGAAAAGTACTTCAATTTACCATCATTTCGGTAGAAATTTGTTACCATTGTCGAGGCCTGTAATTAAACATTCATATAAATGACAAAAGAGAGCTAATTTATTTCATACAGGATTCTTTTCCACATGTGAAACGAATGCATGGATAAACATTAATGTGATACACTATGGTAAAAGAGTAATTGCATAAAATTAAAATTACTTACTGACTGAAATGCCGATGGACAAGTTTGAAAATTATAATGAAGTCCAAATCAGTCTGCAAGTAATCTCAATTTCACGTAATGACTTCTACATATGTACGAGTATATATGTATTCATTTCGCATTAAAAAAATCCTGTATTAATTAATCCTTTTTTGTCATTAATATGTATGTCTAATTGCAGGCCTCGACAATGGTAAAAAAAAGTCCGTCACGCAGGGGCTGCGTAAACTAAGCAGATTTCCCACGTGAAGTTATACAATAGAGAAATCTCCATACGAGAGCCGACCAGTTATGGCAAAGGGCCAAAATAGCTTTTGGCGGGAAACTGTCGTTCGTTATCGGCCCAAATTTAATAAAAATGCAAATATCTTCGTTAACATTCAAGATAGAAAATAAATATATAGAACAATATTTATAGTAAATTTAATATGTAATAAGATTAGCTCTATACAATGTTTTGATCCGACGTATGGTATCGGAGATAATTCGAATTTTCGAATATCCCCCTCTAAACCCCACCCCTCCCATTGGTCTGAATTCAGCCATTAACAAAACTTGATCTGTCTTTTTGCATATCACGTTTAAATGTCGAGTTTGTTAACTATCATACAAAAATTACGACCGCTAGAGCGTTAACAGACAAATATATATATATATAATTTTGAACGGACCTCATTTTCGTCATCTACTGGGTAGGATCGTTGGACATTTGAAGAAATTTTTCTCGGAAATCGCGTCATGAGTACGACCTCAATAGCTGATTTCCCCTGAGGGAAATCTGCTAATATTTCTACCGAAATGACGTCAAATTGAAGTACTTTTCATTCCAACCCACGTGAACGGCAAGCACATGTATTGATTGTTCGAACAGTGGTCATAACCAAGAATATCCAACGAGCGTGTTCCATCCAAAGTCTTGTGAATACAACTTCGTCGTTTTTTTCCACCTATGCAGGATGGCCACTGGACCATATTTCTGTTTTGCTCCGTTACTATTACTAATAGAGAGCTGGTAACTTGAGCACCAAATATTCTCTCCATTTGAAATTTCACCATGTTCCAAATTTTCTATATTTCATAAAGCTAGAATGTGTGGTGGCAGATCTGTTCTGGACGTGGGCCAGATGTTTGAATGGACTACCTGTCCGGCGCTGGGCTATTCCCATGGCAATTTATAGGAGCTTCCTTTCAACGGACGACTGTAAAATCCCTCCAACAGGCTGTGGAAAGACAAAACATTCATGGAATGGACGAGTAATAAATATTTTAAAGTGTTTCAGACCATCGGAGGATGATTTTTATTGTATTTCCCGCTTTGTAGTTGTAGTAACCATTATCAAAACATTTAACAGTTAACTCAAAAAAGTTTAAAAAGACTGCATGGACTCGACTTATTCAGTTAATGTGGAGAGAAAGTTAGGAAACGAGCTAAAATTCGTAGTCCGACCGTTTGCCACTGTGTTTATGTAGTCGTGGAATCAGAACTTAATTTATAAGGGAACGCAACTGGGTTTTTGAAGTGGCCTTCCAGAGTGCCCAATACAATTTTTAGCATATTTCCCTTAAGGAAAATCCCCTTTCTATTGAGGTCGTACTCATGACTCGATTTTCGAAATTTTTCTTCAGAAGTTGACGAACATGAGGCCTGTTCAAAATTATACTATATATTATACACACACACACATATATATCTATATATATATATATATATATATATATATATATAAAATTGTACCGTCTGTCTGTACATTGATTTTTTTCGCGAAATTTCACGGTAACTTTTCGTTTCACATGTCACAGACACCATATCTGCATTTTGTTTCTTTCGTGTATGTTTGTTTGTTTGTTTGTTTGTTTGTTACCTTTTCACGCATAAACGGCTGAACCGAATTTTATGAAACTTGGTATGTATATTACGAATAATCCAACTTAGACTTTAGGCTATATTAATGTTCTCCGAGGCGAACAGGACTGGGGGTTATAAGGGAGGCATGCAATTAAAAATAGCGACATTTCGACTCCTATTGGTTTTACGGGAAATATGCACATAAGAAAAGTTGTTTATTTTGTTATTTAGTAACTTTTGTTATATACACTTTTGTCGTATACCGAATTATAAATGAGTTATACGCTAAAAATTATAGCGGGAGTCAACAATATTATTTGCCAAAAAAGACTCAACCGAACTAAATAAAACTCGGTATGTGCATTAGCACTAACGCCTTCATTATAATAAGCCATACCAACATTTCTAGGGACGGGCAGGAGTGGGAGTTATAAGGGAGGCCTGAAATTAAAAATAGCGATATTTTGTTTCCTATTGCTTTTTCAGCAAATATGCACATAACAAAAGTTGTTTATTTTGTTATTTAGAGTAACTTTTGTGATATTCATTTTTGTTTTTTAACAATGTATAAACGAGATATACACTATAAACTAAAGCGGGAGTGAACTATTTTATTGGGCGCTAACGATTGAACAGAACTTAAAAAAACTAGGTATGTCAATTAGCATTCATTCTTCCATGATTATAAGCTGTATTAAAATGTTAAGTTAGAACGTTAGGGGGGCTTATAACAAGAGTGGGGGTTATAAGGGAGGCTTGGAATAAAAATTCGCAATATTTCATTGTCTATTTGTTTTTCGACAAACATGCACATAACAAAAGTTGTTTACTTTGTTATTTAGATTAACTTTTGTTTTATACATTTCTCCAGGAACAATGTATGGAGCAAGTAATTTGCGTAGAAATTAATTCAAATCTATGTTAATATTTTGTTTTTAATAGCTGAAATCTATGCATAATGCACAGGAGACGGGAAATATGACAATATGGAGGACAGTGAAGTCTTACATAAAAAATTAATTTTATTATTAGCAAATACCAACAACGGGTATAAACCCTGAACACTGGGACGGGTAAATGTCAAAATAGTGTACAAAGTAAAGTCTTGCCAAAAAAATATCATCACCAATCAGCCTCAAATCAATTCCCGGGCGAAGCCGGATATCTGATCTAGTATATATATATATATATATATATATATATATATATATATATATATATATATATATTTATATATATATACACACACACACACCTATGTCTGTTACCGTTCTAGCGGTCGCAATTATTTTTTGATAGTTACCAAACTCGATATTTAGTCGTTTTATGTAAAAAGAAAGACCAAGTTCTTTAACGGCTGAAATCGGACAAGGGGGGAGAGGGGGCGTTTGAATGGAAGGAATTTCGAAATATCTGTGTTACTACAAGTCGGATCTTAAACTTGTATAGAAAAAGTAGCAACAAGTATAGCTAATTAAATTTATTATAAATATTGTTATATACATTTATTCTATATCTTAAATATTAACATTTATTCTATATATATGAGATATTTGCATTTTTATTAAGTGTGTGGGGATAACAACAGAGACGAGATCGGTATTTGTCGGTTCTGTCCTTGATATTCCGACGAAAATTGGTTCGGCCGTTTCCGTAACTATTTGGCTCACGTGACATTGGTTTAGAGAATCGTATAAGCTTTTTCATTGTAAGATATATGCAAGTACGTTCTGTTGATCCCCCCACTTCTTTAGATCTTGGAATATTAAAATTTCAGTTATTAAAATATAAATTCTTTTGATTCATTATGAATTACTAGTCTGTACTAGATATAGTAAATAGATTGCAATAAAGTTAATATGTTGTATTCAGATATATATCAGTAATTGTTTTCCATTCGGGTTAAGAATATGTTTATCTATCTTTTCAGTTCTGAGTGGTTGGCAGACCTGTTTATTTACAATTCACAAGCCGTTTCGTTGGGAGTTTATTAAAATTGACTGAAAGATTTCTCATTACCGATTGTATTTACTCACAGTGGTGTTAAAGTGTTAGCAGTAAGCAGAGTTCTCTACTGTAAAACTTCACATGGGAAATCTGCTTAGTTTACACAGCCCCTGCGTGATGGACTTTTTTTTTAGTTATTTATAATAATATAAGTTTATTGAAATGACCTTATAAAATGAAGCTGGTTCTTGCCTATTTGGTAATAGACACAGAGCTATCTGGCGAACCACCGAGAAAATGTGAACGAGTATTTATTGATTGACCAAAAGCCAAAGACCAAGGGGATTGGGGCAGGAGACTATCCATTAATTTGTCTTCCGCGGCCATTGATTGAACTACAAATTGCTCCAAACTCGGATAGCAGTGGATTCACAAACCTCCTTACTTGAGGCAATATTCGTTCTCACCAGTAATGGAGAATATTTATTAGAAGTTATTGTAAATTAGTCAGTAGTTTAAAAAAAAAATGTTTTAATTTCGTGTCATTTTCCATGAGCAATAGAGAATTTAATCTAACTTTCCCTCTCGCCATTGGCACGGGAATCGTATTCTTATATGAAAACTGGTCTTCTTCATATTTTAGGACTAAATATCTTCTTCTTATATATATTTTTAAATTCTTATATTATTGTTATTCTTCTATAATTTTGACTCAAAATTAATGTAACTTTAATTTATTCATCAATAAAATCATCGATAATGATTTAAATCGATCTATTGAGGGACAAGGGATTGAATAGTGCTATAAGGTTGTCGTTTGCACCATATTATCCAACAATGAAACCATAATGAGTGAAAATCTACTCAAACAGACAAAGGGATTAGTGGAGAAATTTCCTATCAAGGCGAGAATTATTAGACAGCCATCTCTCCTTAGCCTGTAGCCTGCTTAAGCTGACTAATGATAGACTATTAGCCAGTATGAGCATGCAGACTACAACTTTAATCTACCATCCATTTATGTCTCACTTACATGTTGTCTGCGAAACTTCATTTAAATCTATAAGCTTTGAAATATTACGCATTCAGCCAGCTAATATATAGCCAGCAAAGAACTTTATCTGATCAAAACAATTTCGTCACACAGGGGCTGCGTTAACTAAGCAGATTTCCCATGTGCGCCGCGTATTTGCATTTATCTCAAAACATAAAAGTGCAATGAGAACAAAATTTGGTATTTAAGTTTCATAACATAATAGAATATTGTTAATATGAGATGAGTACGATTGGGGCTTTACTGAAGACCGAAAACCAAAATAAGAATAATTTATATTTTAATAACTCAAATTTTAGTAGTCCAAGAACTAAAGAAGGGGAGGGGGGCGGATGAACAGAACGTATTTGCATAAATCTCACAAAGTAACCAAGGTAAGGTAAGGTTAGAAACGGCAGGTAAGGTTAGATGAAGCTTCCACTTGAGCCGATCAGTTACGGAAACGGCCGACCTAATCCGAACTATACGCAATCACAGACTTCATAAAAATGCAAATATCTCGGTTAATATTCAAGATAGAAAATAAATGTATATAACTAGTATATTTATAGTAAATTTAATTTGTAATAAGATTGAATCTATAAAATTTTTCTATCCGACGAATAGTAACGGAGATATTTCGAATTTTCAAAAATCCCCGCCCTTCCACTTGTCCGATTTCAGCCATTAATGAACTTGATCTGTCTTTTTACATAAAACATTTAAATATCGAGTTTTGTAACAATCAAACAAAAATGGCGACCGCTAGAGCGTAACCGTCAAATATATATATATATATATATATATAATTTTGAACGGACCTCATTTTCGGGTAGGATCGATGGACATTTGAAGGAAATCTGCTAGCATACGTACCTTATGTGGAAAAATTTCATAACTAGTACATATGCCAAATATTATCCTTATCAGAAAGTACATTATAAATAAGAAATTAATTTTTAAATAGTATTAATATTTAAATCCCTTCCAACGGCCTAATGTGTGGAAGAAGAATTACACTCACAGGCAGATATCCGATATCTGGGGGTTATCGGAAAACATATAAGTCTACCTTAAAGCTTTTAAAAACTTCATTGTAAATAATTCGTCAGTGTAGTCACAGGTGTTTCGTTATTCTTGGAAAATTCGTAGATGTTGTGAAATTACTTATATTAATCCAGACCTTTGGTCAGCTATTAGCTGCTATCTTCAATGAGGGGAAGTTATTTTGGAAACTAAATGGTAGATTTCACTGTGAGTTAAGGTATTACCAAAATTGTAGGAGCTGTTTCACTAAAGACGAAACAAGATCTTTCCGTTTCAACGTGTTCTCAGTAGCAATTTTAGTTTCACTTTATCAGAAAAACTCGTAGTTTATTAACGTTCATTTTATTCTATAAGAGGCAATTGGAACGGGCTCTTTAAATATTGAAACTAACAATATATTAAAATATTGGATATAGACTATTTATTTCATATTAATTCAATTTCAAATTAGATAAAAACTTCAACTTAGGACATACCAGGTCCAAGTAAACAACAGTAATTCTTCACTGTACACTGCTGTTATTGGAAAGGAGGGTTGGATGTTTGTTTAAGTAATCATCATCGTGGTTATTATGCCTTTAAGGAAATGTAAAATTTAGAATTGTGGTACATAGATTAATAAATAAATAGTCTTATATCCTATTGTCCAATATCTAAATTTTATTGTATAGAGATAGATTCTTTTTATGTTTCTGGGAACGTCAAATCCTTCGAACATAGATTCCACAGACTACTTTTTATTAATTGGAATTAGCCGCCGAAAGGTTGCCACCCTTTTCAAGCCACGGTGGGTGTGATAAATTATTTGGTGAGGTCTTTAATGAATAAATGTTTATTTTACGGTATTAAAGAAATCGTTGATTTACTACTGTGTACAATTTTTCATTGCCACAATCAAACACTTCTTATAACTTCTTATCTACAGCCTCTAAACTCCATCACTTTTCTACTTGAACAATCTCTGTTTCCTGTCATTTTTCATATACATATATGAATAAATTCTCTTTATTCTACCTTAGTAAAATGGTTTTCATCTTTACTGTTATTTATTGACGTTTACGTTTATATATTTAGGGAAGGTTTTGTTCATTTTGATTGTTGGTGGTTTTATAAAATCCTCATAGTTGTAGAGGACTGATCGGCGAGGTAGCCACTGAATCAAAAGGAGGAGGTGGGATTTATATAATTAATTAATGCACCCCTAATTACAAAGGACAGCCCTTCAGTAGGGGTTGGTAGAGCGGGCGGATGGGACGCCTCCACTCCCAATTACCCTGACCACACTTCATTTTATAATGATCGGTTAGCCACATACTCCAATTCCCTTTCTATGCAGCGGCGACACTCCGAGTTACAGAGGGCAATCACCTGTAAACGTCCAATATGGAAACGAAAGTAGAGGCTCTGTAGAAGGAATTGTTAGTGACTAGAGCTGTCGCACAGACACCTTTTTTTGATATTGATTGTAGCATCGCCATAGGAAAATATTAAAATAAAGCCAATCTGGAATTGGAAATAAGGTTAAGTAATCTCTAAATCACGAAAAAAAGCAGTCGGAAATACCACTCGGAAAATAGATATTGTGACTCAGGATGTGTACATCTTAGTATAGTATTTATTAATAGAACAACTAGAAGGGGGATCGGAATCACCTTCATTAAAATTCTGGAACGAAAAATGTGTTTACCCACCCAAAAGAAAGATCGAGAGCCACATAGCTGTTCTCGAAGTGGGAAGTTTGGAGTATTAATCCCATTTCCTTAAAAAAACCAAAAAAAAAACACAGAGATCGATTTCACCACACTTCCCAATCATGAATCAAATAGGGGATTGAGCATCTATATTTTCACACGAGCATGTTTTCTACATATCCAGCTGCATATCATCAGGTGTTGTAGTAGTGTTGATGTCCTTTATATTGTATTTCCGGCGAAATTCCAGACCATGGCGATATTTGTTATGCTGATTTGTGGTCTGGATGTGAGGATGAGATACCTGTGACCACCTCTTGGCAGTTCGTCATGGATTCGCCGTGAAGACAACATGTGCAACATCATCAGCAATTCAACAACACCTGATGATGGCTGCAGGGTCTGCAGAAATCACGTTTGTGTAAAAATATAGATGCTTGCGGCAGGCGTAGTTCGCCCCCTCCCCGAAACCATCCCAGACAGTCATGACATCATCATGAATCAAATGACATCTTTAATATGGAGAGATGATTCGTAATGTTGATGTGGGTTTTCGCAGTTCTATATCGTGGATTCGGCATATACTGAGGATACTGAGCAGCTCTGATGGAATCGGGTTCCGTCAAATATTATAGCTAAGATATTCTCCTTTTCTTCATAGAATGCAGGCAATTGGAGTTCAAAATATAGTCTTTCTGTGGTATAAACCCAATGAATGAGTTTACGCTGTTTCCAAGTTTCATGTATTAAAATATTTATTTTCATGAAGAATTCGTCTAACGATTCGATTGCTAGTTAGAATGTTTGATGCATCTGGCCAGCAGTACATCCTAGGACTTGCAATACCCTCTCCCTCCGTTCATCAATGTTAGCAGATTTCCCTTGACGCAATTATCGAAATTTTTCATCAAATGTCCACCAACCCTACCCAGAAGATGACGAAAATGAGGTCCGTTCAAAACTGTAATTATATTTGTCTGTTACCAATCTAGCGGTCGCAATTTTTGTTCGATCATTATCGAACTCGATAATTAGTCGTTTTATATAAAAAGAAAGATCAAGTTCGTTAATGGCTGTTTTCCAGAGTTCTTCTGATTAGTGGGCGCCTGGGGCATTACGTGAATAATTTTAATAATCAGAAGCATGTTCCGTGACGTATACACTGTGCTAGATTAACAGTTATTTAGGCAAGAAATTTTTAAATATTAATTGGGGTATCGATGTATTAAAAACTGAGGTCTCTCGAATGTAGAATGTCCTTTGTTGACTTCACATCCGTCAGTCATGAATGTATCTCATATGGCTTACAGCTAATTTGGCGAATAGGAGGACATAAAAAACAGAAAAGCAGAGATAATTATTTTTTAACACCTGTGGTTATCAACGCTGTTGAAAGAAAGGCCTTTTCATGAGTTCTACTTCATTCAAAGAAAACAAAAGAAATTACTTAAAAATGAAATCTAGTATTATAAGCTATAAATTTACTTTTTCTCTGTGAACTGGCACTTATAAAACGTAGGATAAATCGGAGAGCCTTTTGAAACGATATCTTGGGAATAAAAGTAGTTGAAGGGCAGGAGTCATAAATGTCAAAATGTGAGATGGAAAACCTATCAGTTGGAAATTTCACTTTTAACCAGTTTTTTTTTTTCATCTCTTTGAACAATTAATTCCACGTCAACACTCAGGAATTTTTTTTTTACCGTTGAATAACTCTTCCAGATGCCAGAATTGAGATAGATTTCTTACTTTTCAAATCCTTTCCTGACATTTTAAATCTTTTCGGCCCAGAAAGGTTATTATCTTATGAATTGTGACATTAGAATGTCTGGAGGAACTTCAATTTATAGGCAGTAGACGAAATAATACAATCGTAACTTCGTTTAGTTTAAATATTTTTATAGGCAGTATAATACAGATTAAATAAAGAAAAAGAGTGTTATTGAAGTTGTACACATGACTTTCTCCTCGAAACATTTAATATTTTTTTAATGAAGAGTTAGTAATGAAGAAAGTAGAATTCTTTTCATATATGTATATGTATATACATACACATACACGCGCACGCATACGCGTATACTTCAAATCAATATTTATTTGATCATTAGGCACCGAACTCATTATATTGAGAGTGTGTACATATACTTAGATTCGTAACGCCTTCTCTTGACAAGAAAAAAAGTCCGTCACGCAGGGGCTGCGTAAACTAAGCAGATTTCCCTCGTGAAGTTTAGTAATAGGTAAATATGCATACTGCTAACACAACAACACCGTGAATAAATACAAACGGAAATAAATGTTTCATCCAATTTCAATAACCTGCCGACAGAAAGTTCCCTTATGGGAAATCTGCTAAAAAGTCCGTCACGCAGGGGCAGTTTTCCCTCGTGAAGTTTTACAATAGAGAAATCTGCCTAATAATAACAGTAGTAGTAAGGAATCTCTAAACATATTCACGAGGGACGTACATTTACGAAATCGGCCGCACTAGCTCTCAGCGGAGAGTCCCGAACATAGCCGACTTCTGCCGACCACACACACAATACAAATGCAAATATCTCGGTTAATATTCAAGAGAGATAATAAATGTATAGAACAATATTTATAGTAAATGTAATTTGCAATAAGATTGATTCTATACAATATTTCGGTCTCCATAATAATGGAGATATTTCGAATTTTCAAAAACCCCCCCTCTAACCCCCCCCCCCTCCCATTGGTCCGATGTCAGCCATTAACCAACTAGATCTTTCTTTATACATAAAACGATTAAATATAAACATTGGTATCAATCAAACACAAATTGCGACCGCAAGAGCGTTAACAGACAAATATATATATATATATATATATATATATATATATATATATATATATATATAAAATTGTAACCTCTGTCTGTACATTTCACGATAACTTTTCGTTTCACATGTCATAGACACCATAACTGCATTTTGTTTCTTTGGTGTCTGTTTGTTTGTTTATTTGTTTGTTTGTTTGTTACCTTTTCACGCATAAACGGCTGAACCGAATTTTATGAAACTTGGTATGTATATTACTACTAGCCCAACTTAGACTTTAGGCTATATTAATATTCTCTAAGACAAACAGGAGTGGGGGTTATAAGGGAGGCCTGAAATTAAAAATAGTGATATTTCGTTTCCTATTGCTTTTTCAGCGAATATGCCCATAACAAAAGTTGTTTATTTTGTAATTTAAAGTAACTTTTGTTATATACACTTTTGTCTTATACCTAAGTATAAATGAGTTATACGTTAAAAACTACTGTGGAAGTCAACAATTTTATTTGGCACAAAAGACTCAACCCAACTAAATAAAACTCAGTATGTGTATTAGTACTAACTCCTTCCTTATAATAAGCTATACTAACATTTCTAGGGACGGGCAGGAGTGGGGGTTATAAGGGAGGTCTGAAATTAAAAATAGAAATATTTCATTTCCTAATACATTTTCGGCAATTATGCACATAACAAAAGTTGTTTATTTTGTCATTTAGAGTAACTTTTGCTACATTCACTTTTATCGTATACCGACAAGTGTAAATGAGTTATACGTTAAAAACTACTGCGGAAGTCAACAATTTTATTTGGCACAAAAAACTCAACCGAACTAAACCATACTCGGTATGTGAGTTAGCACTAACGCCTTCCTTATAATAAGCCATACTAACATTTCTAGGGACGGGCAGGAGTGGGGGTTATAAGGGAGGCCTGAAATTAATAATAGTGATATTTCGTTTCCTATTGGGGTTTCGGCAAATATGCACATAACAAAAGTTGTTTATTTTGTTATTTAGAGTTAACTTTTGTAATATTCATTTTTGTCTCTTAACAATGTTTAAAGGAGGTATACACTATAAACTAAACGGGAGTCAACTATTTTATTGGGCGCTAACGATTGAACCGAATTTAACAAAACTCGGTATGTCAATTAGCATTAATTCTTCCATGATTATAAGCTATAATAAAATTGTTAGGTTAGAACGGGAGTGGGTGTTATAAGGGAGGCCTGAAATAAAAATTCGCGATATTTCATTGTCTATTTGTTTTTCGACAAACAAGCACATAACAAAAGTTGTTTACTTTGTTAATTAGATTAACTTTTGTTTTATACATTTCTCCAGGAACAATGTGTGGAGCGAGTAATTTGCGTAGAAATATTGATATGCTCAACAATTCATTCCAATTTGAACTATGAGGTACCTCACCTGGAAAAATTAATTCAAATCTATGTTAATATTTTCTCCTTAATAACTGAAATCTATGCATAATGCACAGGAGACAGGAAATATGACAATTTGGAGGACAGTGAAGACTTACATAAACAATTTATTTTGTTATTAACAAATGCCAACAACGGGTATTAACCTTAAACACTGGGAAGGGTAAATGTCAAAATATTGTGCAAAGTAGAGCCTTGCCAAAAAATACCATCACTATTCAGCCTCAAATCAATTCCCGGGCGAAGCCGGGTATCTGAGCTAGTATATATATATATATATATATATATATATATATATATATATATATATATGTATAATTTTGAACGGACCTCATTTTCGTCATCTCCTGGGTAGGATCGATGGACATTTGAGGAAATTTTTCAAAACTCGCGTCATGAATACGACCTCAATAGCTGATTTCCCTTACGGGAAATCTGCTAATATGTGATATTGGCAGTGTTGATAAAATGAGTAAGATATATTACTGAATTTGATTCTTTTCAATATTAAGATAGAACGTTTTTTTTAAATCCGTATTTGAAAAAGAAAATGACAAATTAATTTTTAAATTGGAGTTCACAGATAGCCAGGACGTTAGTGATACTCGTACTCCTTAACTTTGTTCGATTAATCAGAATTTACAGGTAATGCAAAATAAGTTTCTGAAAGCTTTCACAGTCCGAACAGCTGTATTACATCCGAAGTTAGGCTACAGATAGATTGGACATGAAACAGGCAAGTTCCATCAAATATTCAGACGGCAAGATTCCATTCATGGACAGAGCTATCAAATTCATTGGAGCTCCAAGGAATGCAATATGCAAATCCAGTTAGGGGACAAGTATCCGGCCTTATGATTTATGTATTTCATGGAACTTAGCAATCTAGCCAAGATGTACCATTGTTTACCAGAAACAGGTAAGTCTTAATATACTATTGATTAATGACAATAATTTGGAATCAGTTCGACACACCCATTTTACCTCAGTATTTTAGAATTTCCTAAAGGTGTGTATATTGGTAGGTGAGGAGAATAGAAAAATATCAAATTTAATTTTTTGGTCTCAAACGGTTCCCGAAATTCAGCTTCATAAATTTTTGAAAAGAGCGCCCTAAAACACGGGACAGGCTTTTTTAAATCGCTCTAGAAACTGTTCTACTTGAGCTAGGAATGTGGTATCGTTTTTCTCTATTAGTCATATCCTTTCATAAGATACGTGACACACTGTAGGTTGTAAGAAAATAAATTTTCAAAACTCAAAATAAACATTTTGATTTGGGTTGTTTTGAAAATTGTGTCTCGAATTTTTTTTTCAAAAAAATCCTTAGGTGTAGCTTGTACGTATATTTAGTATATATCAAAGCTTGAATATCGGCAGATAATGGGTTCATAGGTAAAAGGGTATGTTAAATCTGGGCCGTTTTACAAAATTGGTAGACTTTATGTAGTTTTTGCATGATATAGTAAGCAATAGATTTAAATTAAATTATTATTTATTAACGTACACTTTTTGCAACTAAGGGACGGGTTATCTACAGGTTACCAACCTTTTCTAGCCAGGAAGGGCTAAGGATTTTATTTAATGAATTCCGTCACTAAATAAATTTCTTGGCCCAGACGGGAATCCAACTCGCCACTGTAAGATTACCATGTGAGATTAAGGTCAATGCTTTAACTCGCATGGTTAGCACCACTGGCCATGCGAGTAACTAAAAAAAATGTCACTTGTTGCTTGTCATTGCCTGTTTGCCTGTGATAAGGTCAATAATGTCAGTTTTGTTGTGACATCCGAATATTTGGAGCACAATGCTTTATCTGTTTTTAGGTCATGACTACCTGAGTCAAAATACACCACTCCCACCTTCCTAGCTCAATGAGAACATCTTCCAGAGCGATTTCAAAAAAGCCTGTTCGGCGGTTTGGGAGATTTTTTTTCAAAACTTTATATAGAGGTTTTCGGGAACCCGTTTGAGATAATAAATTATTATTTTTTTTTTACTTTCAGTACGTAGTACGAGTAAACTAAATTTTGATATATTCTAAAATGGTCAGGTAAAATTTTAATTCGAAGTATGTTGAACTGACATGGACTCTATGAGGATTGTTAGGTACGCTTATTATGAGTTTGGCAGGTAATTTTTGACAGGCTGGATATATATTCAACTTCCTCTATGGCTTTGGAAAAAGTGATTCTCAGAGGGTGCGAACAGACGTATACCAGCCTAGAATTCTTCATGAATGGTGCCCATTGTTGTTGGAAAGATTTTATTTTCAACTCTACTCTAAATCAACAATCCTACTAAGATTTTCAATGATCAATGTCCCGGACTTGATATGACATTAAGGTGTATTGAAGAGCCCACGCTGATTGGTTCCCCCATGAAAATCCTGGATATACTGGAATGGGTTGAAGATACTCAGAAGGATTAAGGCAATTTGATTGGCTATCGGTCTGTTAGGGAAATGCTTTCATATCACTATCCCCTATTTCTAGCGGAAAATTATATATGCGAATCATTATAAACATCGAGATATGCTGTCAACAGACATCATTTCAAGTGAGCCGAGCCACTGAATATCTAGAGCATCTCATCCCCAGCAATATAAACAATAGACAGATAATTAATGCATCTACATTACTTCATACTGTTAGTAAGGCTGCTGTTCAATAAATTAACCTCTCAAGTGATGAAAACGCAGTGATATCAGTCTTCTTCTGCTATTTTGTATAAGCAAGGCACCATGCAGAAAATGTAACACATAATCAAAATATTTTAAGTATATGGAAAATAAAGCCCGGCACGTCGAACTGCATAATATTAGCAGATTTCTCTCGTGCTGGTATTTAGGTGCTATGACTGAAGGGCGACTACGTCCTAAATTGTACCAAAATCTTTTAATTTTGTAAAAATTGTAGAACATCAATAGTTTGGATTGGATCATAAACATTATAAAAGAGATATTCTGAAATTTTGAACTACCCCCCCCTCTAAACTCCCCTCTTTTTCTGGTGCAATATCAGCCATTAGCTAATATGAACATTAAAGTTGAATTAAACGGTTATATATTCAAGACAGAAAATGTTTATTCTTGACGTCATACTACCACCTATTTGCATTTATCTCGCTCAGTAAACGTTCAATGAAGACAATATTTGGTATTAAAATTTGGAAGAAAGTGATTCATGATATGACAGCTTATCGTTAATATGAATGGCATATTCATTATGTCATATTATATCCTGCTAATGAGCAGGAGTGGGGTTTACTGAAGACTGAAAACTAAAAAAAATAAATTATTTCGGTTAATATTCATGATAGAGATATACTTATATCACAACATGTATAGATTATTAAATTTAGAATAAGTTTGTTTTTTATACACCTTTATAAGGAGATATTTCAAATATTCAAAAGTCTTTTCATTAAATCACCCTCTCCCATCTGTTCAATTCCAGTGATTAACGAACTTGATGTTGATTTTTACATTCAAAGTTA
Source organism: Riptortus pedestris (assembly GCA_019009955.1). Taxonomy (NCBI): domain Eukaryota; kingdom Metazoa; phylum Arthropoda; class Insecta; order Hemiptera; family Alydidae; genus Riptortus; species Riptortus pedestris. The sequence continues at coordinate 43,136,281 of CM032230.1, forward strand.
AAAATCGAGGTAGGTAACGATCAAATAAAAAATACGTCCACTAGAGCTTTAACAGTAAGTATATATAATACTGAGTTTTTAACGGACCTTATTTTCGTCATCTCCTGGGTAGGATCGATCGACATTTGAGCTCAACATGCTTTTATTAAATTTAAGAAGTAATCAATTATTTTGTATAGTACTCGAACCAAAAATTCTTGAAAATCTTGAATATAATTGATATTAATAATTTATCTAATATCTGTATTAGAAACTTCATCACGCTGAATTAAGAATATTACAATTGCAAGAATAGTGGTGTAAGTGAATTAACTCAAAGAAATGACACCAAAGGTCAATGAAATATTGGCTTTAATACTATATTTCTTCTAAGTCCGAGGTGTGGGGATTTCTATTGTTTCAATCCTGCCGAAACGTGGCGTTAATGACTTGTTTGAACAAATCAAAAACAAACTCAAAATTGTATATACAATAGGAAGAAAACGTAATGAATGTAGCAAACGATTTGGTTCTATGTATTTATTTTTCGAGCTAAACTATAATCAAGAAACTTTTTCCTTGGCTTCAATTTTACATAACTCTACCCTCGGGCATTTACATATCCATATTCCGGGAAATAAATAATATATAACTTCTACCGTAGTTGAAAGCTGAAGTTTCCAAGTTGGAAATGATATATCGGAAATGTTTTTTTTTTCTTATCATTATATAGCATATCAGGACTACTTTCCTTCTGTGTTATGTACTGCAATCAAAAGTTAAATATTTAGAAATGCAATACCTCAATTTCAGGCATATGCTAAGAAAATGTTTTAATTATCATTTTTAAAGGAGTAGTAATAAAAGTGGTGATTGCCGATCTTATAAGTTTGTAGGACATTATTTGACTTTTTAGCAGATTTGCCTTAATGGAAATCAGCTATTGAGGACGTTCTCATGACCCGATTTTAGAAAAATTTCTTCAAATGTCCATCAATCCTACCCAGGTGATGTCGAAAATGAGGTCCGTTCAAAATTTTATATATATATATATATATACAGAGGGTGTCCCCAAACCAAACGGTCAAACTTTAGGGATCGATAGAGGATCGAAAAACTAAAACAAAAAGTCCTCTGGCATATGCCTCGTTTTCGCTTCGTTTTCGAGAAAATCACAAAAAACTAGTTAAAAAAAAATAGTTGTGCAAAAACTAGTTAAGGCCAATGGAAGAGCGGATTTTATTCATTGAATGAATTTTAGCAATAAATGTTATTCCAATACAATTATTGTATTCTAATCTTATACTAACAGAAAGGTAATTGAAAAAAAAATTATTTTTTATTAAGAAACAATAGACAACATTATGAACAATAACTGAAGATTAAAACATAAAAAAAGATTAAAAATTTAGAAAATTAATAAAATAATTAAATATTCTTACTTGGAAAACATAAATGTTTCAGTTTTTATATGGGTCTACCTTAGTGAGAAAAAAAACCTGAAAATTTTGAAGGTTTTACCTTCTCTAAAATTACATCGTTAATTTCTAAAGCGTCAACGTAAATGTTGTTCGAAGTGCTGGCCTCTCGCTGCAATACACGCATCACATCGCGTACTCACAGATCGCAGTGCATCTAAACATTGTTCTGCGGTGAGCTGGTTGCAAACCATTCTGATGCGCTCGATGAGGTCATCCCTTGTGTGAACGGGCTCTCGGTAGACATTTTCTTTCACGTATTCCCACACGAAGAAATCTAGTGGCGCGAGGTCCGGAGACCGGGGCACCGGCCCACCTCGTCCTAGCGACCTGGGTAGTTGATGTCCAACCAGTCTCGTACGGCCCTTCCGTAATGTGCAGGACAACCATCGAGTTGAAACCAGCTCTCAAGCCTTGTTTCCAAAGGGATATCTTCCAAAAGTGCCCGTAAGTCATTCTCCAGGAATAGATGATAACTTTCAGCGTGATGTCGAGCAGGTAAAAATACGGGATCTATTATAACAAAGACCGACTCACACGTTTACAGAAAGCTCATGCTGGTAGTGAAATTCTCTAACAGCGCGGGGATTATCATGTGCCCAAGGTGGTAGTTTCTTTGATTGAATATGCCCGCACGTGTAAAAGTCGCTTCGTCCGTCCAGATTACTTTCGAACTTAAGTTTACATCGTTTTGCAATTGTTCTATGTACCAATTACAAAAATTTAATCGGCGGGGATAATCAGCGGGTATTACATTTGCACCTTTTGTACATGGTAAGCATGCCTGCGGACGTAGACTATGTCCGCGTATTCAGAGTTGGTAAATCTAGCCATATTTGTTGACTTCACTGAACAGTACTAGCAACACCACTAATGTGAGAATGCAAGGCTGGATTCCCCACAAAAAGGATTAAATTGATAGTAAACATTTTAATCCTTTCTTTTTAAGTTTAAACACTCAACCTAGACGTTTTATTGATAAGGAAAGCGTGAGAATATTCATGTTTTCTAAATTTACTCCTCGTAAATTAAAAAAGTCCGTCACGCAGGGGCTGCGTAAACTAAGCAGATTTCCCACGTGAAGGTATACAGAAGAGAAATCTCCATAGGAGAGCCAAACGTTGACGGCAAAGGGCCGAACTAGCTTTTCGCGGGAAATTCAAAAATCCGTTATCGGCCCAAATTTCATAAAAATGCAAATATCTCGGTTAATATTCAAGATACAGAATAAATGTATAGAACAATATTTATAGTAAATGTAATTTACAATAAGATTGATTCTATACAATTTTTCGATCCGACGCATAATAACGGAGATATTTTGAATTTTCAAAAATCCCCCCCTCCCACTGGTCCGATTTCAGCCATTAACGAACTTGTTCTCTCTTTTTACGTAAAACGCTTAAATATGAAGTTTGGTAACGATCAAACAAAAATTGCGACCGCTAGAGCGTTAACAGACAAATATATATATATATATATATATATATATATATATATATATATATATATATATATATAGATATATATATATATATATCTATATATATATATATATATATATATATATATATATATATATATATATATATATATATATATAATTTTGAACGGACCTCATTTTCGTCATCTCCTGGGTAGGATCGATGGACATTTGAGGAAATTTTTCAAAACTCGCGTCATGAGTACGACCTCAATAGCTGATTTCCCTTAAGGGAAATCTGCTAAAATTAAGCTTACTCAAAAAGCCAATAGTTTTTTGTAATTTAAATACATTATTAAAAAAAAATACACTTTTTGCACAACTATTTTCAGTTTTTTGTGATTTTCTCAAAAACGAAGCGAAAACGAGGCATATGCCAGAGGACTTTTTCTCTTAGTTTTTCGATCCTCTATCGATCCCTGAAGTTTGGCCATTTGGTTTGGGGACACCCTGTATATTGTCTGTTAACGCTCTAGCGATAGTAATTTTTGTTTGATAGTTACCAAAGTCCATATTTAATCGTTTTATGCAAAAAGACAGATCAAGTTCTTTAATGGCTGAAATCGGACCAGGGGGGGAGGGGTTTAAAGGAGGGATTTTCGAAACTTCTCCGTTATCATACTTCGGATCAAAAAATTGTATAGAACCAAACTTATTGAAAATTAAATTTACTATAAATATTGTTCAATACATTTATTCTCTATCTTGAACGTTAACCGAGATATTTGCATTTTTATTAAATGTTGGCCGATAACGGACGAGTGAGTTTCCCTCCAAAAGCTATTTCGGCCGTAACTGTTCGGCTCTCGTATGGAGATTTCTCTATTGTAAAACTTCACGTGGGAAATCTGCTTAGTTTACGCAGCCCCTGCTTGAGGGACTTTTATTTACAAATTATAATCATATGATTATTCTTTTTTTTTCCCTAATAGGTTCTGAAGGATGAGCAAATTTGAATTTCTATCGGCTTAAAAAAAAGTGCTTACACACACAGATATATATATATATATATATATATATATATATATATATATATATATATATATATATATATATATATTCATCACACTACATTAGATGTGATTCCACTTACCATTATCTTTCAGTCAATGAAACCTACTACAGTAAAAGGAGCACTTGTAGCATGTAATTGTGAATGTATATAAGAACTGGTAAATGAAAAAAAAAAAGGAAGGGAATACAGGAAAGATGAAGAAGAAAAGTAAATGAAAATCTCTATCCCGTCAAAGGTTAGGAGCAAAGACCTAAAGAAGAAAAGTCGTAAGATAAAAGAGGTTCTCTGTGAGGGAATCGATAATGTTCTGATAAATATTTCATAGATATGGATTTTAAACCCACGCCTTCTGGTCCTTCCACCTCATCGGCCAGCTGACACGGCGATTCCTTCTATATCCTTCTAACAGAAATCGCAACAAATATCACAGGCTCTCTCTCTAAATTATTTTAGAAGCGAAAATGGGAGCAGCTCATGTAATTGTAAGTAGTCAGAGTCGAGGGTCAATGGTGGTCAAGAGAGAGGTACCTGCATTCGGAGTTGCAAAATAACTGCATTGCAATATATGATAAATCGAATGAAACTGCTATTCACTATGAAATATTTTAATTCTATTTTTAACAGTTCGGTGAATTTTTACCGATCACTTATCAGATTGATATCTTAACAGATTTCAGATAGATAACCCAATGTAAATACAGTCAGATAACCCCTTTTAAAAATAACATTTTTATATTAGTTGTGTAATATTAATAAATAAAATTACAATGATATGATTGCAGATATTTATAGTTTTTGTCCATAGAATATGTTCAATTAATAAACAACAATTTTTTCAGCATCAAGGTGTCGAATGGCCACATATACGTGTTTGAAAGACACAGGGTATGCAGGGATAAACTTAAAAAGTTGAGAACGAAAAAATAAGTGTTTCTATGAAACATGTATTTTAGAGTAAAAATGTCTACGGAGATGTAATTGAATTCTAGAAAGCCTTCAGCGAAGAAAAGTATAGAAATCCCTGTTGGAAACGTAGTTCACATTCTAACAGATAATTGATTCATGAAGACACTAAATGAAGATGGAGAATGGAGAAATATGACAACTCAGAAAGAAATTATTCTAAAATCATCAGGACACAAGACTAAGAACAGGAGAAATTTGAGTTTTTATAATTTTTCCTTCCCCTCGTTCTTAACAGATTTCGATCCAAAGGGGAGGCACGCAGCTTGGAGTTAAGAAAACCCCTAATATGAAATTTCAACGTTCTAAGGCAAACCGCTTTTAGTTAATTGAGATATGTCATTTCAAAAACAGTGAAATGGATTTGGGGAGCGATAATTCCATTGAAATTTAGAAACTGAAAATTAGAATGCTGCCTCTACTTCATACGAGAGTAACCAAGCAGTCAAATTTATAACTTATGGAGTAAATAGAATTTGACCATCGGAATGGTGATGGAATACATTTTAGCAGATTTCCCTCAAGGGAAATCACCTATTAAGGTTGTACTCATGACGCGATTTTCGAAAACTTCTTCAAATGTCCTTCGATCCAATATAGTATATGACGAAAACGAGGTCCGTTCAAAGTTATATATATTTGTATGTTAGCGGTTGCAATTTTTGTTTTATCGTTAAAACACTACATAAATAATCCTTTTCTGTAAAATGAAAGATCAAGTTGGTTAAACGGCTCAAATCGGACCAGTGAAAAGAGGGGGTTAGAGGGGAGAATTTCCAAAATTCAAAATATCTCCGTTATTATAAGTCGGTTTGAAAAAGTGTATATAACTAATCTTATTGGAAATTTAATATTCTATAAATGTTGTTCTACACATATTTTCTGTATCATGAACATTAACCGAGATATTTGGAATTTTTAGTTTTCGGCTTTCAATAAACCCCAACTCCTACTCATGTCATATTAAAAATAAGCTATTCCAAAATGAAGCACTTTACTTTAATCCTAAATACCAAATAATGTTCTCATTGAACTTTTTGAGATAAATGCACATAAGTGACGCTCATGGGAAATCTGTTTAGTTAACGCAGCCCCTGCGTGATCGACTTTTTATTCATAAATCGAAGATTTCAGTTTCAGCGAGGATGATACCACTATCGGAAAAGCCTCGCTACTAACATAAGTACCACTCATATGACGCCCAGGAGAAGTAGTTTTCCCAAATTTATTTTGTAATGTATCGAAAAGTTGGTGCAGATTTTCAGAATCATTTTTATGAGAAACTGAAAATGCGGTTGGGCGTTGCGTCGAGTTTCATAGCAAAACGATGAGAACGGGGCCATGAAAAACTGATATCTTGGGCAATCCTGTCCAATATCGACCATTTGAGATAAGCCGAAAGCTTACCGCAGGACCAAAATTAAGGGCGTTAAGCTGCTTTATGGCGGGACTCACGAATCAGAGAGAGGCACGAGATGGAGTGGGATAAGGAGCAGCACGGCCGATAGAGCGTGCTGCAGGACAATTATCAACTAGGAGAGGGGGGTCATTTCACGACCTGCAAACATTTTATTAGTAATCGTAAACCAGTCGTCGCTCTCGCCTTTATCATAATGCCGCATTTATTAGCTGGTAATCTATAACAAGCACCATGAATGAGAAGCCTAAATGCTTCAGAGTTCCAATTATCATTGTAACTCCCTGAAAAGAAACGAACTAGCGCTGACCACAAATTATAGTTCCATCGGGAAAAGTTTCTCCGTCTAATATGTCGCTTTCTGATCTCGATGATTTTTTATTACTCTATTAAAAACTTCTTTTTGCTCCAAAAAAAGGGATAGCAATTTACTGCTTTTGTTGCATGGCTTATGGATTTACAGACTTGTTTAAGGAATAAATTTCAAATACCTGTAAAGATCTCACAATATTTGTAGCAGATTTCTCTTTGGGGAATTAACATTTTTCAAAAAATATCTTCAAATGCCAATCGATCCTATCTAGGAAATAACGAAAATGAGGACCCTTTCAAAATTGTATATATATACTAGCTAAGGTACCTGGCTTCGCTCGAGAAATCATTATAGGCTGAAAGATGATGGTATTTGTTTTTGGCAAGGCTTTAATTGGAACAACTACACTTCCCGTCTGGGCGTATTGTTTTCCCGTAAGAGTGGGGTAGGAAACTTTTAGAATAGGGAATTTATTTTTGAAGAATAAATGAAAATAAGACCCTAGTTAACTCTCTAGCGATCTCATTTTTTCTGGTTGATACCAAACTTGGTATTTAAACTTTTTATGTAAATATGAATATCCAGTTCGTTAACGGCTAAAATTGGACCCGTGGAGGAGGGCTTAGATGGGGGAATTCGAAAATTCGAAATATCGCCGATATTATGCGTCAGATCAAAAAGGTGTATAGAATCAATCTTATTACAAATGTGTTGTTCTATAAATGTTGTTATATACCTTTATTCAATATCTTGATTATTAACCGAGATATTGGCATTTTTTTTTAGTTTTCGGCCTTCAGTAAACCCCCACTCCTACTTGTGTCATATTAACAATAAGATGTTGTATTGTGAAGCCCATTATTTAAATCCTCAATACTAAGTATTGTTCTCATTGAACGTTTACGTTTTGAGATAAACGCAAATACGTAATACATGTGGGAAATATGATTAGTTAACGCAGCCCCTGAGTGGTGGACTTTTTTTCTTTTCGACCATAGAGATCTTGACTGAGCCCTACGGGGGGCATATAACCCCTGTTAACCGAGGAGGACATGAAATGAGTAGTTTCTAGTAGAACAAGCAAGCTTCATTATATCCGAGAGCAATGGTCAGTTCACCCAGCCTGCCTTTGGACGGGACCTAAAAGAGTTATAATCATTCCTAGTCGTTAGTCATCCCTAGGGGCTGTCAGAAGTATAGCTGCTGACTAGTCTCCCGCTGATCCACAAGCACTTCGACTCTAGCGTGCCCTGTTAGAGAACTCGTGAACTAATGTCCACCTAAGCGGGGAACTAATGTAATCCTTAGCGGGGATCAAACCAGCTCCCATTTTTACCTTCAGCAAATAGAAAAGTAGACTAAAATAATTATATATATTTTTGCTGAGTGTAAATTAGTTGAAGATCAAAAGAAGGGAAAAAGAAATGATCTTCTCACTCTACGAGTTTCACATTCGTATGACAACTCTTCAAGAGGCATATGTAGGAGTGCATGTATCATAAAATGCTTCGAAATAACATTTTAGAAACGAAATATTCAAATCCGCTGATTACACTGTTACGTTACAAATGATAAACAGTATGAAAAATCGATTTCATTCGATGGAAAATTAAGAAAATATCCGCATAATCAAAAAAAGTCCGTCACGCAGGGGCTGCGTAAACTAAGCAGATTTCCCACGAGAAGTTTTACAATAGAGAAATCTGCCTAATAACAACTGTAGTAGTAAGAAACCTCTAAACCTAAAACATTATTTAGGGCGTAATAACCCAGTAGTTTCTAGCCCCAAAAAACAGTTAACCTAACCTCTAAACCTATTCACGAGGGACGAATAGTTATAGAAACGGCCCCCAGAGCTCTCGGCGGAAAGTCCGAACATAGCCTACTGGTGACCACACGCAGAATACAAATGAAAATATTTCGGTTAATATTCAAGATAGAGAATAAATGTATAGAACAATATTTATAGTAAATTTAATTGGTTAAAGATTGGTTCTATACAATTTTTCGATCCGATGCATAATAACGGAGATATTTCGAATTTTTGAAAATCCCCCTTCACTAAACCCCCCTCCCCATGTTCAGATTTCATCAGTTAACTAACTTGATCTTCCTTTTTACATATAACGATTAAATACCGATTTTGGTGACGCTTAAACATAAATTGCGACCGTTAGAGTGTTAACAGACAAATATATATATATATATATATATATATATATATATATATATATATATAGTTTTGAACGGACCTCATTTTCTTCATGTCCTGGATAGGATCGATGGACATTTAAAGAAATGGTTCGAAAATGAAGTCCTGAGTACGGCCTCAATAGCTGATTTCCCTTCAGGGGAAATCTGCTAAAACAATCAGAATGTTGGGCACCAGAATGTTGTGTCACAAGATTTACTTACTATATTTATCGAATACATGTTTTAATAATCAGGAAGTCAGTAAATGACACTATATCCACTACTTCTGTAAAATTGACCTTTTTTCTGCAATCAATTATATATACTGTTTATCATTTTAGCAGATTTCCCTTAAGGGAAATCAGCTATTGAGGTTGTACTCATGACGGAATTTTCGAAATTTTTCTTCAAATGTCCATCGATCCTACCTAGTAGATGACGAAAATGAGGTCTGTTCAAAACTGTATATATATATATATATATATATATATATATATATATATATATATATATATATATATATATATATTTGTCTGTTACCGCTCTAGCGGTCGCAATTTTTGTTTGATCGTTACGAAACTCGATATTTAACCGTTGCATATAAAAATGACAGATCAAGTTCGTTAATGGCTGAAATCGGACCAGTGGGAGGGGGGGTTTAGAGGGGAGGATTTTCGAAAATTCAAAATATCTCCGTTACTATACGTCGGATCGAAAAATTGTACAGAATCAATCTTATTGCAAATTAAATTTGCTATAAATATTGTTATATACATTTCTTCACTATCTTGAAAATTAACCGAGATATTTGCATTTTTCAGTTTTCAGCCATCAGCAAACCGCCACTTCTACTCATGTTACATTAACAATACTCTGCTACATAATAAATCACATTATTCGAAGTTTAAATACCAAAAATTGTATTCAAGAGACCTTTATTATACGAGATACATGCAAATATGTCCTGGTGACCCCCCCACTGTCTTAAGTTTTTGGACTACTAAAATTTGATTTATGGAGATAACAATTATTCTGACTTATTATTAATTACAGTACTAGATATAGTAAATAGTTCTCAATAAAATTAATATTTTATATTCTGATATATTTCAGTAATTGTTTTTCTTTCCGGTGTGAGGCGGGCAGACCCGTTTGTTTACATTTCTAACCTAACGCTTCCTGTCGGCAGGTTATTGAAATTGGATGAAACATTTCTCAATACCGTTTGTATTTATTCTCGGTGTTGTGTTACCAGTATGCAGATTTATCTATTACTATACTACACGAGGGAAATCTGCTTAGTTTACGCAGCCACTGCGTGACGGACTTTTTTATTATTTTTTTTTTTATTTAACGTCCAATTTATGCAACTAGGCTAATCGGGACGGGTTATCTACAGGTTACCATCCTTTTCTAGCCAGGGGTGGCCTAAGGAGTTTATTTAATGAGGCCGTCATTAAATAAATTTTTACTGCCCAGGGCGGGATTCAAACCCGCCACTCTAGGCCTGCCATGGGAGATTAGGACCAAACCCCTAACTCGCACGGCCAACCCGAGCCTCTGTTTATCATTTAAAAAATCCATTACAAAGTGAGATTTTAATGAGAGAATCTTGTAACTTGTGCGAGTAACTGTGTTCCATGTAAATAAAGAAGGGAGTCAACAGTTGATGAATAATAAAATGGACAAGTCTCTCTGTTCAAGGAACAATATGGATGCCGATAGAATGAATATTATACTCGATGGAAAATTGCCATCTTCTATTTAATTAATCATGTGATGATTAATCATAACCTTATCACAAGGTGAGGAATAATTCACAATTTCTCCAACAATGATTGGTCTTAAATATCGATTTGATGTCTTTTTAGGAGATTTCCTATAAGGGAAATCAGCTATTGAGGTCGTACTCGATTTCGAATTTTTTAGCAGATTTCCCTTAAGGGAAATCAGCTATTGAGGTTGTACTCATGACGGAATTTTTGAAATTTTTCTTCAAATGTCCATCGATCCTACCCAGGAGATGACGAAAATGATGTCCGTTCAAAACTGTATATATATATCTATATATATATATATATATATATATATATATATATATATATATATATATTGAGTTCACATTTCAATGAAGTAAATAGATCTATATTACATGGAAGATTAATATAAAATTAGACTTATAAACTTCTACGTTGAGATATTAAAAATATTACTTCTTGGAAGTCGAGGCTGAAGTAAAAACTATCTGCAGTCTTAAAAGAATGTTTTCCCTCTGTGCTAATGATATGTTTATACTTTCCACTGTAAAAGTGTGCTATGCGGTTTAAGTAAAACCTATATATACTCGTACCTTAAAACTATCGATTCTGTATTTCCCAGTATAAAGTTAATCAGAATTGATTCTGCATTCATTGCTTTTATACCGGAAAAGCTTTTAGAAAAGAGTTATTTAGTTAGTTTGTATTTTCCTGATTCACTGCCAGGATATTGGCAGTTTAGAATCTTCAATATTATATGAAGAACTGACTTTAGTCAATATAACCTAAGAAAATTAATAATACTGTACATAATGTTCCATATACAAGTTGTTGCCTGTTGCTTACTGTCACCTTGCACTGTTTAGAAAATCATCTAGATTATAAATTAAAAACATCTTTTGAGTTTCTTTGCTTTTTTTTAACTTATGAAGTTTATGATAACTACGTTTGCAGTATATATGATCGAAATCAGCATAGCAGTATAAATAACTCCTCTGAAAGATTCTGTCTAATCACTGTTATCCTCTTCAAATATTCATTGTTTTCATTTGTACCAATTTAGCTTGGCAGAATATATAATGAAATCGTTTATATTTTGAGATTGATTCCACCATTCTGCTAGCCAATGCAGAAGTCGAGTTACTCAATGCTCAGACCTAAATAAAGTTCACTACTTCCACTTGAGGAAAGTTTTATACTGCTTTTATTTATTCAGAATAAAACTTTCACCAGGTGGAGCTACTGGCCTTTATTTAGCCACCAGCATTGATTTGAGCCTCCGCCGGGAAACCTTAATATAGATATACTAATAACTAATGTTTTATTTTTATTTTGAATTACGAGGAATTTCTGCAGTGTTTCTTATAATGACGAAACTTTTAAAAATAACGTTGTATTTTATTAATATTGTTCCTATTATTAAAAGTTTATTAAAAACCTTAAGTGAACTGTTCTATAAAAATTTCAAACCTTTTATGTTACTAAATTTTTGCAGATTTCCCTTAAGTGAAATCAGCTATTGAGGAGTTGTACTCATGACACGATTTTCGAAAACATTCCTCAAATATCCATCAATCTTATTGAATGACGAAAATGAGGCCCGTTCAAAATTATTTATAAATATAATAAATTACAAATATATATATATATATATATATATATATATATATATATATGTGTGTGTGTGTGTGGTCGCAATTTTTGTTTGTTTGTTACCAAACTCTAATTAATTAATTCTATTTAAAAGGAAGATCAAGATCGTTAATGGCTAAAATGGGACCTGTTGGAGAAGGGGCTTAGAGGAGTGAATTACGAAAATTTGAAATATCTCCGTAACTATAAGTCGGCTCAAAAAATGTATATGACCAATCTTAATGCATATTAAATTACCTATAAATGTTGTTATATACATTCTCTCCCTAACTCAAATATTAACCGAGATATTTGTATTTATTAATTGTCGTCTTCGTATGTTATAAATAAGCCAACATATCATGAACTGTCTTATTTCAAGCTGAAACAGTAAGTAATGTGTTCAAAAATCTTTTCTAGATGAGATACATGCAAATAAGTTCTGATGCCTCCCCCCCCCTACCTCTTTATTGCTTGGATTACTAAAATTATTGTGATTGAGATAAAAATTATTCTGGTTCTTTATAAATTGGATATATTAAACAGTTTTCAATAAAATTAATTTCAGATATATTTCAGTAATTGTTTTTCTTTCAGATCAAGAGCGTTTGTACCATTGAGCTCTGAGAGGTTGGCTGAACGGTTTGTTTACCAGTTAGACGCCTTCGGTTGTAGAGGTTATTAAAATATAAATTAACTGAAATATTTCTCACAGTCATTTGTATTTGTTCACTTAATTTTCACGTTGGTCTTAAGTGTAAAAGTATATAGATTTATGTATCGTACAACTAAAGCTGGGAAATCTGCTTAGTTTAAGCAGACGGGGTTTTTATTTTGTAGAAGACCATGAAGGGCTTATATATTTATATATAGTACTTACTAGTTCTACCCTGCGCGCGTTGCTAAGCCAACAACTAAAATACTAAATTATGATAAAGATGTATATAATAAAAGTTACTCTAAATATCAAATTAAACATCTTTTAATTGGCACGTTTGCAAGAAAACAAAAACAAAAGGAAACGAAATATGACGATATTTTATTTCTTGCGTCCCTAACAACCCCCACTCCTGCCCGTTCCTAAAAATGTTAACATAGCTTATAGTCAAAAATACAGAGTTTCGTTGATTTCGATATAGTCTTTCGTGTCCTATAACATTGTTGACTATAGTTTTTCGTGAATACCTCACTTTTAAGAGCATTTAACAAAACTACTTTAAATAAGAAAACAAACAACCTTTGTTATATGCAGGTTTGCCGAAAAATGAATAGGTTACGAAATATCGCTATTTTATATTTCAGACCTCCCTTATAACCCCCGCTCCCGTCTGTACCTCGAAATTTTAATATAGCTTATAATCAGGGAGGTGTTAATACCAAATCACATACGGAGTTTTGCTTAGTTCGGTTGAGTCTTTTATGCAATATAAAATTGTTGACTCGTACTATAGTTTTTAGCGTACAACTCATTTATTGTAACTAAATAACAAGCTAAACAACTTTTGTTTGGGGCATATTTGCCGAAAAACCAATAGGAAACGAAATATATCGCTATTTTTAATTTAAGACCTCCCTTATAACCCCCACTCCTGTTCGCCTCAGTGAATATTAAATACCCAAAAACCTAACCGGTTTTAGTAGTAATATACACAAAATTCGGTTCAGCAGTTACGATCCTATAAAGGACATACAAACAAACATTCATTTATACATACATATATATATATATATATATATATATATATATATATATATATATATATATATATATATATATATATGGCTATGGCCTAAAAAAATGTAATTGAAGATTAAGTTTATCTTATAATGTTTTTTTATTCTTTTCCTTTTTGAACGATGTTACCTATATAAGGGGAGATAATATTTTATTATGTACTAAAGAAAGTATGTTCAAGAATATCTGCATTGTAGGAGCGCTGCTTGAAAGGGATTTATAAGATTACAGAAGAAGCAGAGAGATGAGGGACTAATTCGTTTAATGGATGCATGGTATGATGTCAGAACTAATCCCCAAAGAGGTATAAGCGGTCTGGGCCTTGCCAATAGAATACTATCGATATTACGGAAAGCAACTCCAGGCAACTCCTGTTATGCCATTATATTCTGAGCTTAAACATTTCCTAACAATGACTCAGGTACATGTAACTAGTGTAGTCATACAACTAGCTAATATGTAGCCATAGAAGTACTTCATTCGTATGTAAATATGAGTAGTACCAACAGTTACTATTAGCAGATTTCCATTAAGAGAAATCAGCTATTGGGGTCGTACTCATGACACAAATTTCGAAAAATTTCATCAAATTTCTAATTATCCTACCTAGGATAAGATAATTACATATATATATATATATATATATATATATATATATATATATATAGATATATATCTGTCTGTTACCGCTCTTACAAATTTCTTATTTGATCGTAACGAAACTCGATCTATAAACGTTGCATACAAAACTAAAGGTCGAGTTCGTTAATGGCTGAAATCGAACCAGTGGGAGGGGTGGTTTAGGCAGGTAGAATATCGAAAATTCGAATTATCCCCATTATAATACATCGGATCGAAGAATGGTATAGAACCACTTTTATTACAAATAACATTTACTATAAATTTTGTTATATACATTTATTCTCTATCTTTAGTATTAACGGAGATATCTGCATTTTTGTGGTTTTCGGCCGTCAAAGACCCTCCCTCCTAGTCATGTCATATTAACAATAAGCTGTTATATTATAAATCACATTATTTGAAGTCTAAATACCAAATATTGTTTTCATTGAGCTTTTACGTTTTGGGATAAATGCAAATACGTGACGCACGTTGGAAATCTGCTTAGTTAAAGCAGCCCCTGCGTGACGGACGTTTGTATATGATGTAGTCTGACCATCAATGGCCAACATTATCTACCAAGCTGATGTATTTCCGCTAGTGGCTTTCCATTTGAGATTAAGACTTATAAAATTCGCATCGCGTTCACCGAAAATCTAGTGGCTGAAAGAAGAGAAACAAAGATAGACGTATCTAACCATGCAAACACTTTAGTTTAAGCCCAAATACATAATAATGTTTACATTGAACTATTTCTTTTTGTCCGAAGGGGGGGGGGACTTGGGTAATCTGTTTATTTAACGTAGCCCCTGCATGACGGACTGTTTTATAAATGTTTGTGCCCGTGTCTAGTTAAATTTGATTGCGTGTATCTCGTATAATTAAGGTCTCTTGAATACAATTTTTGGTATTTAAACTTCGAATAATGTGATTTATTATGTAGCAGAGTATTGTTTAAGTAACATGAGTAGAAGTGGCGGTTTTCTGATGGGTAAAAACTGAAAAGTGCAAATATCTCGGTTAATATTCAAGATAGTGAATTAATGTATAAACAATTGTTAAAGTGCATGTGATTTGCAATAAGATTGGTTCTATACAAGTTTTCGATATGATCTATAGTAACGGAGATATTTCGAATTTTCAAAAATCCTCCCCTCTAAACCCCCCCTCCTCTCCCTGGCTTGATTTCAACCGTTAACGCACTTGATCTGTCAATTTACATAAAACGACTAAATATTGAGTATGGTAACGATTAAATAATAACTGCGACCGCTAGAGCAACAGACAAATATATGTGTATATATATATATATATATATATATATATATATATATATATATACAGTTTTGAACGGACCGCATTTTCGTCATCTACTAAGTAGGATCGATGGACATTTGAAGAAAAATGCCGAAAATTCCGTCATGAGTACAACCTCAATAGCTGATTTCCCTTAAGGGAGCCCGTCACGCAGGGCTGCGTAAACTAAGCAGATTTCCCACGTAAAGTTATACAATAGAGAAATCTCCATACGAGTGCCGAACAGTTACAGAAACAGCCGACTTGCTTTCGGTGGAAATGAATAGAAGCTACCATAGATCGTCCTTTATACTCAATAAAAATGCAAATATCTTGGTCAATATTCAGGATAGAGAATAAATGTATAGAACAATATTTTTAGTACATTTAATTTGCAATAAGATTGGTTCTGTACAATGTTTAAAGCCGACGTATAGTAACTGAGATATTTCGAATTTTCAAAATTCCCCCCCTCTAAACCCCCCACCGGTCCGATTTCAGCAGTTAACGAACTTGATCTTCCTTTTTACATAAAACGATTAAATACCGAGTTTGGTGACGATTAAACAAAAATTTTGACCGCTAGAGTGTTAACAGATATCTCTATATATATATATATATATATATATATATATATATATATATAGTTTTGAACGGACCTTATTTACGTCATCTCCTGGGTAGGATCGATGAACATTTGAAGACGTTTTTCGAAAATTGCGTCATGAGTACGACCTCAATAGCTGATTTCCCTTGAGGAAAATCTGCTAAATGACCTCTTTACTATGTGACGAGGATTTAAAAAGTTCATAAATTATTAAAGGCTTTGTAGGCGATGATGAACGAACGCCGTGTTGGTTTTTCACCGCCTCTGATGCTCTTGTCCTTTTTATTTGGCGTTGTAATCCGAGTTGGCCCTGCCCTTGGGGGTGGATAATGAGATTTTCCGTTACCGTGTTATAAAAGCTAAGAGCGGTCTCCTTTTTCATTTTTTTTTTTTTTTTTTTTTTTTTTTACGGATCCCCACCAATGAGATTTTCACTTTAATGTCGTAAGCCGCTAAACCACCCTTAACTGGGGGTTCTTTTTAAAAAGAAATCCGATTCATTCATTTCTCTCAAGCAATAGCTCCTTGGAACTAGACTTGTCGTTATCCTATTCAAACTCAGCGGGGAAAAAGTTGTTTAACCTATGTAATGCTTAAAGAAACGAGAAGTTAATGGTTATTCACACTGAAGATATCTCAAAAATTAGAAAAATGGGATTTTTCTTTATGTAAAACATTTTTATTTTACTTCGTTATTTCTTTTTGAATTGCTTAATTAGTTCTGCTTACCTTCAGTTATATAAAATTCTGAAAATGTACAATGAGAGTCTTCCTCTGAACTGACCTGGAAAAAAAAAAAACTTCATTAATATATTGTTGCGAAAATTAAATACATGAATAATCCTTCAGACAGAGAGTCGCGTATTTAGGAAGTGCGATATAGATCCAAGAAGCCGACAGAATGTCCTAGGTCCTACCAGTACCTTCCAGCCAGACGTCGAAGAGTCCAGACAATTCCCCTTTGATGTATGCCGACAACCTATATAAAGAACGGCTAGCCGCGAGCAAGTGAGTTTATGCTCAGCGATCTTGATGGTCACATCGGTGTTACGGTGCGACTTACTGCAGTATGGTAAAGTGTTTTTATGTGAAGAACAGTGTTGTGCCGTCTTTCTGTGAATTTCAGTGACCGTGAGTGAATTATTGGACTGTGTAATCTGAAGAACAGTGACGCTATCAGTGTACACTGTGAGTAGTAATTAAGAATAATTACCAAGTGTATTGTGCATTGTGAAATAAATTGTGCAGTGATAAATATTTTGAAACTTGCGAGTATTTAATTTTGCAATCCAAAAGAACTCTTATTAAAAACGTTTAATACTGGTTTTGGTAATAAAAAAGTAACAATATATTTCTTAGAATAATTAATAAATTTAAAATTTGTAAAATAAGAAAGATATATAGTAACCATACTACATATATATATATATATATATATATATATATATATATATATATATATATAGTATGGTATATATATATATATATATATATTGGGATATATTCAATGGCCCTCACCAGCCAAAAGATTCATGTAGATATAGTGACATTTAGAGGAAGTAAGCAAGTAGTTGAAGTTAGCAATAATTACTTTTAAAAAATGAAATTGGAACAATTGTTCAGATCTATACATCGGATCGAAAAATAGGTCAGAACAAATCTTATTGCAAATTAAATGTACAATAAATATTGTTATATACATTTTTTCTCTACCTTGTATATTAACCGAGATATTTTCATTTTTTGGTTTTTAGCATTCACCAAACCCCCACTTCTATTCATGTTAAATGCCCTATACTCTATTATATAATAACCACATTATTCGAAGCTTAAATACCAAATATTGTTTTCAAGAGACCTTTATTATACGACATAAATGCAAATATGTTCTGTTGATCACCCCCCCCCCCCCTCCAGTCTTAATTTCTTCAAGTACTACAATTTGAGTGATTGAGATAAAAATTATTCTGATAAATTACAGTACTAGATATAGTAAATAGTTTTCAATAAAATTAATATGTTATATTCAGATATATTTCAGTAATTGTTTTTCTTTCCAGTGGAGAATATTTCTATATCTTTTCAGTCGTGGGAGGTTGGCCAACCCGTTTGTTGAGGTTATTAAAATTGACTGAAATATTACTGTTTGCATTTATTCACGGTGGTGCATTATCAATACGAGATTTATCTATTGCATAACTTCACGTGGGAAATCTGTTTAGTTTTCGCAGCCCCTGCGTGACAGACTTTTTATTATTATTATTTTTAAAACTCATCTTACCCTTTTTATTCATATTGATGTATGTTCTAGACCACATTCTTTGTTTATATTATTTGCTGTGTTGTGTTTATTACTTGTGTATAATGTTCATTTTGAAGCAAATATTTAGTAGACTATTTCAGTTATTCCTTCATTTTTATATAGTTGTCACCCCACTTATAAACGGATTACTATATAATTATGTAGGCTGCTACGTTTTTATGAATAAAAAATTTTGTGAGAGTTAAAATGCAAAATAAAACATGTAGAATCAGTGTTGGCGCTGATCTTCAGGACCCAGAATGTTTTTCATGGGCCTCGTGTCTTTAAAAAACTGATCAATGCATCTATCTATTTAAATATAAGAATCACTAAACAGTTAAAAAAATATTATTAAATGGGAAAGGAGATCTTTTTTTATAATATTTTTTTTTATAGCGGCAAACACTAATTACAACTCATCAATGTAGCGTGCAACATGTACCTTTGACAGCTAACCTCATTGGATGATTATGATCCTCCACAGTCATTACTCACCAAGAAAAAGTCCGTCACGCAGGGGCTGCGTAAACTAAGCAGATTTCCCATGTGAAGTTTTACAATAGAGAAATTTCCATACTGTTAACACAACACCACCGTGATTAAATACAAAGGGTAATGAGAAATCTTTCAGTTAATTAACATAAATTCCCATCTGAAACGGGTTCTGAATTGTAAGAATAATTTATATATTAATAACTCAAATTTTAGTAGTCCCTGAACTAAAGAAGAGGGGGTTGCGGATGAACAGAACGTATTTGCATAAATCTCACAAAGTAAGGAAGGTAATGTAAGGTTAGAAACGGCAGGTAAGGTTAGAAGGAGCTTGAGTCGAGTGGTTACGATAATGGCCGAACTATAACCGACTACGTGTCCCACAGACTCCATAAAAATGCCAATATCTCGGTTAATATTCAAGATTCAGAATAAATGCAAAGAACAATATTTATAGTAAATTTAATTTGCACTAAGATTAGTTTTATACAATTTTTCGATCCGATGCATAATAACGAATATATTTCGAATTTTCGAAATTCCTCCTTTCTAAACCCCCTTCCTACTGGTCCGATTTCAACCATTAACGAAGTTGATCTGTCTTTTTACATAAAACGATTAAATATCGAGTTTCGTAACGATCAAACAACAAGTGCGACCGCTAGAGCGTTAACAGACAAATATATATATATATATATATATATATATATATATATATAAATTTGAACGGACCTCATTTTCGTCATCTCCTGGGTAGAATCAATGGACATTTTAAGAAAATTTTCAAAAATCGCGTCATGAGTACGACCTCAATGGAAGGGACGACCTCACCGGAAGTGGTTCCCACAAATATCGAAAAGTTACACGATTCTTATCCAATGAAAATAAACTGGTTCAACAATACATTTAACTATTGAAAAACCAACTAAGGCATAAATTGCTCCAATAAAATTAATTATAAACAATATTCTTGGAGGGGAGGGGGCGTGATTTCGTGTCAATGCTCAGGCCTTCTGTACTGAGGATGCCTGAGTTTCGAAACTTAGATCTCACAGTTAATTTAATTGCGTGGGTTATGTAGCTGGGTGTAATAGATTACCCTGGTCCTACTCAGCATCGTGAGGCAATTGAACACGAAATGGAGGAACGAAGTTACAAGCTTACGAGTCGTCTAGCTTACAACTTGAATTTTCACCATTCAGTTTGACCCTGTCCCCAATTAACCAGATATTTTCATTTTTTATAATGCCACATTATTCTCATACCTTTGAATTATCGAATTACCAAACAGCAGTTCGTGCTTGTAATTTATTTATTTTCTCCATGCCTGGGAATAAAATGGATAGATTAAATGCACGGAACGTCCTTTAATCCACTCCAAAATGATTTAGGCAAGACGATTTTATTTCCAAGGTCTCATTAATCTGGTTGCTTAAATTCATTTAAGCATAACGGCTCCCTGGAACGAATCATCTGTTACTTGAGGCGAATCAGATGACGGACATTGCATGACTCTAATCTGATAGAACTATCCAAGAGTCCATTATGCGAATAAATAACACTAATTGATGTTTCTAATTTCTTTTAGGCACTTCCTCTTACAATTAGTTGAGAATGAAAAGGAAATGTTATTGCGGCTTTCCATGCGCCAGAGCTGCAATATTTGACGGCATTGATTCGATGACGTCATTTACCAGGTGGTCCCCTGTATTTGGTGATAAATAATTCACTTGCTGTGCATGTGTTTCAGTTTGGAGTGAAATATGGTTTTATAAAAACCAGATGAAGCATTGATCTTTGTTTATAGTTAAGAGTAGTCAATGTATTTATTTAATTTAGCAGAATTAGAAATTATAGAAACCAACAATTGAGCTTATCTTATGACTTGTTTTTTTTTTTTAATGTTTACCAGTAGTAAACACTCATTGTTTATTAGTTACAAGATATAAAAAACTAAATTTGCATAAAAGTTTATATTTAGATGTTAATTTAATGATATTTACACACTTGCATTTGTTAGTTTACTTTATCATTTATTTTCAATGTGCGTGGCTTCAGCTCCTTTCCGATTACAAAAGTTTGTTAATGGGCATAACTTCACCAAGAAAAGTGGACATATAGTGAGGGTAGAATGTGAAATGGTAAATACCTCTGATATGTTTATGTGGGACAATGTTGATGATCATATTTTTAACTACAGTTGTTGATACATCAGACGCATCCAGACCTTCCAATCCAAAGTCCTTCGCACCATAGTAGATGCTCCATATTATGTTACAAACCACACCATCCATAAAGATCTTAATATCCCATTCCTAAAGGGCCTGATTCCCTCAAGATTCAGAAACTTCCACAGCAGGCTGTCCTATCATCCTAATCTACAAGTCCTAGTCCTTTCCAGTATCATTCATCCATATTCTTCTCCACGGCGAGACAATGGACCAGATATCTCCTATAGAAGTGTAAAGTGAAGTGATAGCAGTGACTATTTTCTTCTCAAGTGCCATTCCTGCTTAGCTCTTGACTTCCTTGCAAGGCAGGGAGAGGCTGCTCCTCTCATTGTGGTGTAGCTTCTGTCAAGAGCGATGGAGGACAGTTTTATTGTACATATCACACATTACCGAATGCATTTAAATGTAAACTGTAATATTCTTAATAAACTAAATAAATAAAAAAAAACAGTTGTTGATGTTGCGGTAACACGTATCATAATCGTGTAATTTTCGCGTTTTCATTATCTTGTAAACTTTCACACATATTTACAATACATTCATATGAAACTTTTGCATCACCAGGAATAAGTAAGGAATAGTATATTTGAAAATGTCATCGGCAAGTCATTTTAGCGTGGGAAAAGCTGTTTGATTTGAGCAGCACGTTTTTCAAATGGCTGACTACCTTCAAACGAGAATATAAATTCATGGGATTGTGAGCAATAAGCTATTTATTTGTTTATTAAAGCGGGCCATAAAACGATGACAGCTAAAGCAGTTTTATTGCTACAAAAAAATAGGGCTCGTTTCATAAAGCATCAAAAAGTATAAAAGAGAGATCACTGATTTTATCGTTGGTAGAATTTAAGGAATATTTCTACCATTTATAGGCGCTCTATCAGAGTTGGGCGGTAATTAAATACTTTTGTGATTAACTAATTTTTCAACTAATAAATACTAGTTACGTAATTGCAACTACAGTTACAAAAATCTAGTTGGTAACTGTAGTTGCATTTTCTTGGTTTCGCAATTACAGTAATTGTAGTTGGTATACATACTTAAATCCCATTACTAGTTGAAATAAAAGTAGTTATAAAAATAATTACAATTAGTAGTTGTAATTGTAACTGTAGTTATTGAATAATAACTACCACTACATACAGACAATTAGCTGTATTTTACGTTCCAAAGAGCGAACATATTTTGATCGTCTCTATGTAAATACTTACACTCGTGGTGGTGATGAACGGCTCATCTGAGACGAGCCAGGTTCATTTGGTGCACAGAATATGGTCAGACAGAAACTGTCAGAAGAACTCAAGGTTGGCGCTCCTATCGCCATCCCAGCCATGTTTGCAGGGCACTCCAGTCTGTCTTCTATATCCGTCACCAGTCCTCGGCGACCAAAAGATTTTTGAAACAAATTCCAAAAAGTGACAGTGAAAGTGATAGTGAGGACCCTTATATTTTGGAGCAGAGCAGTCGAACGATTATTTTCTTTTGCCGCGATGGCAAACGCCATCCCGTGGAAATATCGAAATAGCCTGTCTGACAAAAAATCTGAGTTAAGTATAATTTTAATGCCTAATTTGTTTAAATTTTAAAACTTAAATGTATTATTAAATTTCATTCGAATGGGGATTTTCATTTCATTTATTTGCATTAAAATTATTTTCAGTTATTATAATAATGTAGAATATGTAATATAATAAACTTTTGAATACAAAGACATTGGATGTAGTTATTTCTTAACAGCCTCAACTACTTCAGTCAGTGTTTCACATAATTTTTTAAAGTATCTACCCAAGTAACTGTAGTTGTAACTACAATTACAGTTACAATTACTAACTGTAGTTGTTTTAGCGGATTTCCCCTAAGGGGAATCAGCTATTGAGGTCGTACTAATGAAGCGAATTTCGAAATTTTTCTTCAAATGTCAATCGATCCTACCTAGGTGACCAAAATGACTTCCGTTCAAAACTGTATATATATATTTGTCTGTTACCGCTCTAGCGGTCGCAATTATTGTTTAATCGTTACCAAACTCGATATTTAGTCGTTTTATGTAAAAAGAAAGATCAAGTACGTTAACGGCTAAAATCGGACCAGGGGGAGCGGGGGTTTAGAGATGGAGGATTTTCGAAACTTAGAAATATTTCCTTGCTATTCGTTGGATCGAAAACGTGTATAAAACCAATCTTATTGCAAATTAACAAATCGACAAATATTTTTATGAACATGTTTCCATTATCTTTAATATTAACCGAGATATTTGCGTTTTTTTTTTGTTTTTTTTAGTTTTCGGCCTTCAGTAAACCCCCACTCCTACTCATGTCATATTAACAATAAGCTGTTATTTTATGAAACACTTTATTTGAAGTCTAAATAGCAAATATTGTTCCCATTGAACTTTTATGCCATGTGATAAATGCAAATACGGGACGCAAGTGAGAAATCTGCGTAGTTAACACAGCCCCTGCGTGACGGACTTTTTGGAACTCCTGATTTTCTCAACTACTAACTATTGTGAAATTTTAATTACAATTACTTTAGTTGAAAAATGTAATTGCCCATTATCAATAACTAATTACATTAGTAGTTGTAATTGTAACTATATATCAACTAATGTAGTTATAACTTGTAATTGTAATTACAATTTTGCCCAACTCTGCGCTCTATCCTTAATGCACGGGGCTTTTGTAGATAGAAAGGAACATGGAATACGAGTAGATAGAGCCAGAAGATGCCAAATGGACTTCCAGTGTCATATGTTAATGCCCAGGGTTTGGTCATGTTCCTATTTCCAGCTACATATATTCTAAACTCCTCATCCTAGTCAATTGAAACCCATGAATATCCTCGAGAATCGTACACCCCAAATTGGTATAATTGGTATGGAGTATAAAATCAAATGATAGCTATTTTAATTTTTTTTTTAAAAAAACTTAATTATGTGTTGCGTGGGTAAATTCACTGAAAAATTGGCTACAATAAAAATTTAAAAACGCTGTACTGTTCATTTGTAGCAAGTGGTGTCCCAAGATTATCACTTCATGTTTGAACTATTTTTTTTCTCCCCAAAGCCTACATATTCAGCCTACATTATAGGCTTCTTTCAAAGAGGTATTTAAAGAAACGAACAAGTTATCGACTTTTCTTTCAATGAAGTTTTATTCATTAAGGATTTAATCAACATAGTATATCATAAAATTAGTTAGGCCCTTGGATAAAAAAGGGGCTACGTAAACTAAGTAGAATTCCCTGATGAAGTTTAACAATAGATAAATCTACATACTGGTAACACAACAGTACCGTCAATACTAAGTGAATAAATACAAACGATAATAAGAAACCTACCAACGGGAAGCGTTTGAAATGCAAACAAACAGGTCTGCCGACCTCTCACCGGACAGAAAAACAATTACTGAAATATTTCTGAATATAACGTATTAATTTTATTGAAAACTATTTACTATATCTAGTACTGTAATATATAATAAAACAGAATAATTTTTATAATAATCACTAAAATTTTAGTAATCCAAAAATGTAAGACAGAGGGCTTCGAATAGAGTATATTTTTGTTCGAGTTAGGTTTATGTTTGACTATTTGGTTATTTTATTAATGGTGTAAATCCCTCCAAATTGCAGACACCAAACAAACAAATAAATATATAATTAAAATACATTTAGCAGAGTGGCTGCCAAAGTTAAGACATAAGGATATTTATAAAACAATTTGTGAAAATTTCAGATAAGAAAATTGAAACGATTAATGAGAAAGAATATCAAAGGGCATCCTGAGGATACCGACAACCAAGAAAATAATATCACTTTCACAGATATACCTCCTTTTACAGAAATTGACTAATACAACTTTTAAATTATAAGAATGATTGGCAAAGAATGAAACATAATCATGTATAAAAGAATAAAAATAACCATTCATATTAAATAAAAGAGGAAAAATGGTAAATAAAAAAAAAAAGTTTATTTCATAAAGTTATGATTCATTCTGTTATAAATAATGTATTTATAATTTTCTTCCTTACTGCTCCCAGGAATTGTTTTACACTTCTGAGCAACTAATCACTATAAGTGACAGTATCTTAATTTATTTCAATCTTGTTGAGACCACCCTGAAGGATCTTAGTCAGTGCATTGAAATAGCACAAAAAACTGAAATAAGCAACTCGAGTAGAATATGCAAGTAGTAGAATAAGAATATAATTTGTATGTAGTAAGAATACGATTTTGACTTTCTGTGTTTAAAACACACAAATCTAAATTGTGTAGCTCAGTAAAACCTCAGGCTAATGTAGTCAGCTCTTTTTCAATAGTTCCAAGCGTAATGAATAGTTTTATATTTTATTTTTAGCTGTCATATATAAAGTTATTAAATTGATTTCAATGCGTACTTATAAAAACTATGTGTAATTAATTGATGTTGTTTTTGTGTACAAAAGAAAAGACACCCGTACGTAACTAACCCCCCCCCTACTAAACAACCCTACTACTGATTACTAAAATCAAAAGGGTATTTGGAAAATCAACTCAAGGAACAGTGGAAATTTGCATAAACTGACAAACTATCATTACTGGCTACCAAACTATATGCGTACTTGAGAGAATAAGTAAGACTTGATGGACAATAGGCTGTTGAGAATGCCAAAGAAGTAGTAAAAATATAAGAAAGGAGAATGGCTATTGACTAGACTTCGCAGAGGCCATTATTTATTGGATATTGATCAATTATTGAGTAACAAAAACACTAATTTGTAGACTCCATAAACAACTATTGACTAAACGATTTATTGATGGGCTGCGTATTATCTAAACAATCCGCTTACTTTAGAAGAAATATTCACTCATGGCAACTAAAATGAAACAATTTCAATTTACTAAAATTTACATTTATATTCATGACAAAATATTACAAAGATTATTCGAGTTCTTAGTAATTATTGTTCTTCTTAATAATTCGGAACAAACATGTTTTAATCTGTCTAAAGGCTGAGTTCTTTCCGTGTACAGGGAAATTTGCAGGAAAAAGAAATTTTGAAGATCGTCTCATGAACAAGTAGTAGTTCACTCTTTTCGAATATTCTCATCACTGGGAATGCATTGTCAATAATATCGGAAAGCCTTATTCATGTTGACATTTGTGATAACATATAGTTTGCTATGATGCACAGTATAGTCAGACATCATAGCTTCATCAGAATACGTTTGTACGTGATATTTTTCTAATACTATTTGTGTATTATGCCGATTATAAACGACCCTCTTGTCTACCATGCCGAAATTAGATCTCAGATAAATTTAGATAGTATTCTTTCCCTTAAGGGGAGTCAGCTATTGAGGTCGTACTCGTGACGCGATTTTCGACACATTTCCTCCACTGTCCAGTGCTCCAACCTAGGAGATGTCGAAAATGAGGTCCATTCAAAATTTTATATATATATATATATATATATATATATATATATATATACTTCTTTGATACCGCCCTAGCGGTGGCAATTCTTATTTGATGGTATCCAAAATCGATATATTAGCGTTTCATAGGAAACTAAAGGTCGAGCTCGTTAATGGCTGAATTCGAACTAGGGGAGGAGGGGGGTTAAAGGGGAAAAATTAAAAAAAAATCGAAATAACTCCGTTAATATACGTCGAATCGAAATATTGTATATAACTACTATAAACCACTTTAAATATTGCTATATATATATATATATATATATATATATATATATATATATATATATATATAAAATTGTAACCTCTGTCTGTACATTGATTTTTTTGCGAAATTTCACGATAACTTTTCGTTTCACATGTCATAGACACCATAACTGCATTTAGTTTCTCTGGTGCCTGTTTGTTTGTTTGTTTGTTACCTTTTCACGCCTAAACGGCTGAACCGAATTTTATGAAACTAGGTATGTATATTACTACTAGCCCAACTTAGACTTTAGGCTATGTTAATATGCTCTGAGATGAACAGGAGTGGGGGTTATAAGGGAGGCCTGAAATTAAAAATAGCGGCATTTCGTTTTCTGTTCGTTTTCCGGCAAATATGAACATAACAAAAGTTGTTTATTTTGTTATTAAGAGTAACTTTTGTAATATACACCTTTTTCGTATACTCATATATTCATTTTTGTCTTTTAACATAGTATAAACGAAATATACACTAAAACTTTAGTGGGCGCCAACAATTTTATTGGGGACTAACGATTGAACCGAATTTACAACAAAACTCGGTATGTCAATTAGCATTAATTCTTCCATGATTATAAGCTATATTAAATTTTTTAGGTTAGAACGGGAGTGGGGATTAAATTAAGGGAGGCCTGAAATATAAAATTCGCGATATTTCTTTATCTATTTGTTTTTCGACAAACGTGCACATAACAGAAGTTGTTTACTTTGTTATTTAACTTTTTTTTTTTTTTTTTTTTATACATTTCTCGAGGAACGATGTTTGGAGCAAGTAATTTGTGTAGAAATATTGATATACTCAACAATTCATTCCAATTTGAACTATGAGGTACCTCACCTGGAAAAATTAATTCAAATCTATGTTAATATTTTGTCCATAATAACTGAAATCTATGCATAATGCACAGGAGACGGGAAATATGACAATTTGGAGGACAGTGAAGTCTTACATAAAAAATTAATTTTATTATTAACAAATGCCAACA
Source organism: Riptortus pedestris (assembly GCA_019009955.1). NCBI lineage: Eukaryota > Metazoa > Arthropoda > Insecta > Hemiptera > Alydidae > Riptortus > Riptortus pedestris. Next base: position 43,164,487 of record CM032230.1, read on the forward strand.
AGGGGTATTAACCCTAAACACTGGGACGGGTAAATGTCAAAATATTGTGCAAAGTAAAGCCTTGCCAAAAAAATACCATCACCATTCAGCCTCAAATCAATTCCCGGGCGAAGTCGGGTATCTGAGCTAGTATATATATATATATATATATATATATATATATATATATATATATATATATATATATATATATATATCCTCAATTTTTAGTGTTAACGGAGATATTTACATTTTTTTTTTAATTTTCAGCCTTAAGAGCCAGGACATATGAAACAGTATTTCTTGATAGAACGACTGCTGACACCTGTGAATCTTTATTGGAGATGACATTTTATTTATTTTACCAATGAGCTCCTCTATTGCCTTGAGATGCTGAGAATAGGATATCATACCAACCTCGAACAGAGGTCGTCATGGTTACGGTCTCATAGTTAAGATCAGCCTCCTATCACATAACTACTCACCCCTCCCTCCCCCCCCCAATAGTAATGAGTGATCCACTTAGTCTAATTGATAAGGACACTTGAGTGGGAACCGAGTAAATGGTTTAGAGTGGGCCCAGATTATATCTTAATAGCATTACTTCCATCTTGCCTGAATTGAACAAGAATTTCTTACTAAGCCTCATTAAGTTGCTTATTTTCTTTAATGATATTCGCAGCTTAGACGACATTGCACAAGTGAGAGGGAAAGGGCAGGTAATGTACATCATATGGAATACGAAAGAAGAGCAAAACTATATTTAATGAAACTCCAGCACACAGATATTATTTTTAATAATCTGAATTGGCACCACAGGACTTCATTGTACTTGTATTAAATTAAATAAACAAAATTTAAAAGCTCACTTTGGTTTAAATTTAAAATAATTTAATTTGAAAATTATCTCTATTCCAACTCATGGAACTCAGATTAGCCATGTGAGATAAAGCGATGGCCTTAATCTCACACGGTAAACCTAGAGTGGTGAGTTTGACTTCCGCTTGGGCAATAGGAATTTATTCAGTGACGAACTCATTAAATAAAACCCTTAGTCCCACCCTGGCTAGAAAACTGTGATAACTTGTAGTATAACCCGTCCTAATTAGCCATTGTAGCAAAAAGTGGACCTTAATAAATAACAATAATATTCCATTGCATCGGATCATAAAATGTTATAAAACATAATCTGTAGAGCTAATTAAGATAAATAAACAATTTTTATACATCTATATCTCCTGTAGCTCTAGTTGATAGTGAACAAATTACAATTTTTCGCATACCTCTAAACCTTTTTTCAAGTTTATCTTGACCCGATGGTATAATATTTTGCATGAGAGATTTTTAACTGCATTTGCTGGTCCTTTATTAGACTTAGGTTTTTCTGGGCACCGCTTTTCCATTTGCTTTCGGAATTGTCTTATAAACTGCTTACAAACTTCTTTCAGCTTTACTATATGTCAGTCTAACTATCTGGGCCCAACCTATAAGTTTTAACACATACTTGAAATTTTGCAGGTGCTCATTGAACTATGCTCCTTCTATTACGGCTAACTCTTTTTTTCATCAGCCATCATATACAAGTCAAGACAAAGAAGCACTTCTTCTTAGCATTTTGTGCAATAGCAGATGCCAGGTATTTCCTCTTTAGTCATTTGTAGATTTTTTCATGAAACTTTCCGTCAAAGAAAATGTACTAAAAAAAATTGGTTTACATTCTCTTCGAATTAAAAAAAAATGTCATTCCTGTGTTGTCCTCATCGTTGGTTTATAGACACTTCCGTTCCAGATGACCCATACAAAGCTATGTTCTAAGCTTCACAAAAAAAAACTCCTCAGTAACAGAACTTTCCTTATACGAGCGGAACTACTGAAATATCAGACGAGTTTAGACCGGAGAATGGTTCCCCAAGGCAGTGTTATTAGTCTCCTTTTGTTTGTCACAGGCTTAAACCAGCTTCTTTGTGAGATTCCAAAGCCCTTAGAGTCAATGCTTTATTCTGAAGACTCGGCAAATTACTTCCAATGCGTGAGTGAGTAAGACGAAATCTTACAAGTTTTCGTGCGAAAACCGAACTCATAAGGTGCCTAATTATCATGGATATATATATATATATATATATATATATATATATATATATATATTTTCATATATATTTATTAGGAGAAAAAAAATCAGTCTCGCAGATGCTACACACTGGAAAGAAACACTACTGATCTCTTCTAACCTTAAATTCTCTAATTAAAAATCCGTTGGAGATTTACTGGCCCTTAAAAAAAAGTAGGAACAAAGAACTGGCTTAATATTTGAGTTACGTACAACAGTTGCGAAGCATCTGTATTTTAACAAGATTGTCTCTATAACATTTTTCAAACCGACTCATAATAACAGTGGTATTTTGAATTTTGGAATTCCCCCACCTCTAGCCCCCCCTAATTCCTAGTCCTAGTAACACACACGTATGTATATATATATATATATATATATATATATATATAAAAGCAAAGTAGAAGTTCAATAAAACATTTGGTATTTAATCATGGAATGAAGTGGTTCATGATATAACAGCTTACTATTAATATGACATGAGTAGGAGTGAGGGTTTGCTGAAGGCTGAAAAGTATAAAATTCAAATTTCTCGGTCAACATTGAATATAGAGAATAAATGTATATAACAATATTTATAGTCCATTTAATATTCAATAGGATTGCTAATATACAATATTTCGATCCGGCGTATAGTATCGGATATATTAAAACTCTTACCCACAAGTTGTTCTTCTGTAGTCAATACTCTCTATTTTCCCTCAGTAATTAATGTATCATTAACATAAATAAACATGCATACACATAATTCATGAATACATGATTTTTTAAAAAAAAAAAGAAAAGAAAAATAACCTATGAAAACTATATAAAAATCCGTCTCGCAGGTGCTGCGTAAACTAAGCAGATTTCCCACCTGAAGATTTACAATAGATAAATCTACATACTGTTAACACTTAACACCGCCTTGAATATTAAGTGAATAAATGCATGCGGTAGTAAGAAACCTTCCAGTCAATTTTAAAAACCTCCCTACGGACGTCAATATTCAAAATAGAGAATAAATGTATATTACAATATTTATATTACATTTAATTTCCAATAAGATTAGTTCTAAACAAATTTTCGATCCGATCTATACTAACGATAATATTTCGAAATTTCGAAAACCCCCACTCTAAACCACCTCTCCAACTGGTCCGTGGGAAATTTTTTGAAAATAGCTACATGAGTACTACTTCAATAGCTGATTTCCCTTAAGGGAAGTCTGCTAATAAACGGGTTCACTTTAATAAATAAAAGTCCGTCATGCAGGGGCTGCGTAAACTAAGCAGATTTTCTTCGTGAAGTTTAATAATAGAGAAATCTAGACACTACTAGCACAATACCACCGTTAATTTTAAGTGAATAAATACATACGGAAATAAGAAACCTTCTGCCGGGAAGCATGTGAAATGTAAACAAACAGTCCTGCCAACTTCTTTACCTGAAAGAAAAACTGCGACGATGCATCTACCGCTGGAATAAATAGCTAGAGACGAAATTTTGAACTTTACAGAGCTAAGAAGGAGGTGTTTAAACGTACATATAAAGGCCAGGAAGAAGATTGTCAGCGCAAACAACCCTAGGAGTAGACACGCACACACACACACACACACACACACACATATATATATATATATATATATATATATATATATATATACATATATATATGTTGGTTTGTTAAAGTTGTAACGATCGCAATTTTTGTTTGATCCTTACCAAAATCCATATTTAAACCGTTCATGTACAACTAAAGATCAAGTTCGTTAAGGGTTGAAATTCGTCGCACGGGAGGTGTGAATTCAAAAAATTCTTAATATCTCCATTATTACGAAACAGATAGAAAAATTACACAGAACCAATTACTGTAATATATCTGAGTATAATTAAAATATTAATTTCATCGAAAACTATTTACTATATCTAGTACAGTAATTTATAATGAATGGGTATAATTTTTATCTCAATCAATCACATTTAAGTAGTCCAAAAACCTAAGAAGGGGGTGGTCATCAGAATGCATTTGCATGTATCTCGTTTAATAAATGTCTCTTGAAAACTATATTTGTTATTTAAGCTTCCAATCATGAGGTATATTACATAACCGAGTATTGTTTATGTAACATGAGTAGAAGTGGGTGGTTTGCTGAAGGCTGAAAACTGAAAAATGGAAATAACTCGGTTAATATTCAAGATAGAGAATAAATGTAAATAAATAGTTATAGTACATTTAATTTGCTATAACATTGATTTTTTCGATCCGACGTATAGTAACGGAGATATTTCGAATTTTCAAATTTCCCCCTCTAAACCTCAAGTTTGGTAACGATTAAACAATAATTGTGACCGCTATATATATACATACAGTTTTGAACGGACCTAATTTTCGTCGTCTCCTGGGTAGGATCGATGTACAATTGAAGAAAAATTTCGAAAATCGCGTCTTGAGTACGACCTCAATAGCTGATTTCCCTTAGGGGAAATCTGCTAAAAAGTTCATCATTAACATATAAAGGGCTAAGATATATTTGCTCCAAGTGGACCATTTTTTTTATCGAATGTAACATTTAATCATAGTTATTATTCATTATTATGTGTTGAGCGAGTTATTTTTAAGAGGAATTCCGTATTCCCGATTAGTAAGCTTCATGGGTGAATCAATCGCTATTCATTATTCGTCAGTCTGAATGGTTTTACCCAATCCTGCTCTTGGGAACGTGTACAGCAACCTTGGCACCCGATACTCCATCAATAACCAAATGAGTGTTTCAGATCACTATATACAGTGTTAACTCCTGAACCTAAACATCTAACTTTTATTTGAGGAGCTCAAGAAACCCACTTGTTGTCGTTCAAAAGGATAACCAGGAACAAATGTAATTAACTACTTGATAGACTAGTATCAATATTTAAGGTAAATCTGCTAAATTTAGCACCCCTGAAGCTAGTTTTTTGGGAGTATAAAGCAGGATTAAAATGGTTAATAATAATAATCAGGAAATATAGTTTTATGAATTTGAAACTAGAAATTATATCAGCAAAAGGAACACTGGGATGCTACACCAAGAAAATACATTTAATTTAACTAATTTTATAACACAATTTAATAATACATTTGTTGTTAATTAGCTATAACTTAGGGTAAATATAAAAATGTCCACTACTACTTGTAAATAGAAATTCCCCTTGCTGAAATGTACCAGGGAGATAACGAATGACTATTTTTCTACTTTACCTTTGGTTATGTAGATGTAATCAATATGACGAGTACGCCATTCATTATTTTGTCAATAATAACTCGTGCAACAGAATGACAGAACGATTTATATGAATTGGTTGGGAGGCTCATTCATCAGTGGAACATACATTGTACTCAACGGTTGTTTAATTTTATTAGTAAAAAATAAAATAAATAAAATTACAACAAGAGTATAACATGTTTTGCAGATGAGTGCTCGGTCTCAGTCCCTCAGGGGGCTTATTTTAGCCATGTGAGTTAAAGTGTTAATCTTAATGTCACTTAAAAAAGTTGAGTAGTGGGTTCGATTCCCTTCTAAGCAGTACGAATTTATTTATCGACGAACTCATTAAATAAAATCGTTACTCCCAACCATGGCCAGAAAAGAACAAATCTGAGAAAGTTTTATATATTTGGTCTCCCGGCTATCTGTTTCTGGGATCAAGGCATCTTCATTTCGAGTTTTCGTTTTCACTCCTGCGGCGAAATGATAATAAATAGTTTTCAGTACAGCCTGGTTTTCTTACCAGAACTCCTAAAATCTCGAAAGAGTTTCAAAATGCCTCATGAAAATGATAGGAGTACAGTCACAAAACTGCGACGATGCATGCATCGCTGGAATATATAGCTAGAGACGAAATTTTGAACTTTACATAGCTGACAAGGAGGTGTTTAAACGTAAATATAAAGGCCAGGAAGAGGATTGTCACCGCAGACAACCCTAGGAGTAGACATATATATATATATAGATATATATATATATATATATATATATATATATATATATATATATTTGTCTGTTAAAGATCTAACGGTCACAATTTTTGTTTGATCCTTACCAAAATCCATATTTAAACGGTTCATGTACAACTAAAGATCAAGTTCGTTAAGGGTTGAAATTCGTCGCACGGGAGGGGTGAATTTCGAAAATTCTTAATATCTCCATTATTACGAAACAGATATAAAAATAACACAGAACCAATCTTCTTGTACTAATAACTTTCATAATACTTAGTAACTCAAGTATTATGGGAGTTATTAGTACTTTCTTGTTTTCATCCTTCAATAACCCTCCCCTCCCCACATCCTTTTTATTAACGTTTTTTTTTTTAGCAGATTTCCCTTAAGGGAAATCAGCTATTGAGGTCGTACTCATGACGCGAGTTTCGAAAAATTTCTTCAAATGTCCATCGATCCTACCCAGGAGATGACGAAAATGAGGTCCGTTCAAAATTATATATATATATATATATATATATATATATATCTATATATATATATATATATATCTATATATATATATAAATATATAGATATATATATATATTTTTCTGTTAACGCTCTAGCGGTCGCAATTTTTGTTTGATCGTTACCAAACTCGGAATTTAATCTTTTTATGTAAAAAGGAAGATCAAGTTCGTTAATGGCTAAAATCGGACCAGTGGGAGGGGGGGATTTTCGAAAATTCGAAATATCTCCGTTACCATACGTCGGATCAAAAAATTGTATAGAACCAATCTTATTGAAAATTAAATTTACTATAAATATTGTTCTATACATTTATTCTGTATCTTTAATATTAACCGAGATATTTGGATTTGTATTGTATATGTTCGGGAGTTTCCGCCGAGCGCACTAGCGCTAGTGTGGCCGTTTCACTAACTATTCGTCCTCGTGAGAATAGGTTATTACTAGGCAGATTTCTCTATTGTAAAACTTCACGTGGGAAATCTGCTTAGTTTACGCAGCCCCTGCGTGACGGACTTTTTTTATTAAATAGGAATAGACAATATGTGATAAGATGAGCTCAACGGTGAGTTTTACCAGCACGTGGAAACCTGCTTAGTTTACGCAGACACTGAGTGACAGAATTTTTAGTACCTGTCGCGCCGTCCGTACCTCTAAGTTGCAGTTAACTATTAGTTGTCCTTAACTAATTAAACATTAAACTTGTCCATTGAGTCCATTTATCACCGTATCCCCTAGTTTTATTTCCAGAAATTAGTTTTATGTCACAATAATGGACTGGCTGCATTGGCCACTCCGGCGTATAGTGAAAGAGCATGTGGTTTGACTACCTGGAACCGGGACAGATAGTACCCCAGCCCTCTATTTAGGAATAGGGAGATATTACATGGTTCCGTAACCCCACAAAGGGTCAGGTTTGAATGGTAAATGGCGCACCAATAGGAAAGGCAATGTCCATCGGCAATAGTGACTGGATACCTTTACGGATGTAGCTGGCCAAAGTCCTGTGGATATGGGACCACGAATAGACATAGGAGACTAAATCAAGTTCGGGATATTTAGTGGAATCGCCAGAAAATGGTGATTTTTTATAAGTCTCCAGTGATAATGGCTATGATTGTATATATCGAACATATTGTGGGTAATGTGTAGAATAATAAGAGAGAAGTAAACAAAACAATTTACTAAATGTATCAACAATTTACAATGTTTTGGGGCAATTTCGCAAGAGGCACTGACTCGTTCTTTTGTCATTCTTCTTACCTAGATGAACAAGTGTTGCCAATAGCCCGCACTCGCTCCCGACTCACTATTAAATTGTAAAGCAGGGGGGCCCCCGGTTACAGCTAGACGCAAGTTTATATAACTGTAAACTGTTACAATATTCTATCTTTATGAATTTTATTTTGTTTTCCATCTTCAAGTTTGGTGGTAATGTTACCACGCCCTAAGACTAAACTAACTAGTGCCTCCTGTGGTGGCATTTTTTTGTTTTTAACACTGACGAAGTGATAGTTAAATTATCTTCTAGCAGATTGATGACTCCGCCAAGGGTGGGGGAATTTAACTGCAACAGAGGAACCATTTTAGATTAAAGTTGTTTGTATTATAAGTTGATTACATTTTCACATTTGGGAGAGAAGTATCTCTAAAAAAAGTAATTTTTTTAATAGAAAATATAAATATGTCAATCCTTCAGATATGTTTCCTTAATTGAGGAGGTCTACGTAAAAAGGGCTGATAACTGAAAACCTAGTATTGAGATATTGTGAGTGCAAAATTTCACTTATATATATCTTCTAACCTAAAACTTGTGCAACTTGAACTTCCAGTAATGAAATTATGTTCAATTTTCGGAGATCTAATTTATGCAGAAATCTAAAAAAAATCGTTAAAAATATTAAATAAACGCCTTTTAAATATAACCTTAAATATGGTACGCCCTTCTTGCATAGACATTGCCAAGTAAGATCTGATAATATTGAATAAGAACTAAAATAAAAACACATTTACAGCTATATGTAGAAAGTTAGTTTTTTAATAAAATAATACTGTATAAGAAACGTTACAGTATAGGATCCTCTTTTCTCAGTGAAATTACCACCAGAAAGTACTTTTCCCTGAATGACACAAAGGCGTTTTTCAGAAATTTGATAAAGGCTGAGTAAACACTTGAGACAACACATTAATAGAAGTTCCGCTGAATTTTAATGAATAGTTGCACAGTATGTCCCTGTGTTTTTGTTCTGGTACACAGTGAGTGGAAGCACTATAAGGTATCCCGCAAGAAGTGAGTCTTGGTATACTTCATCACAACCATAAAAATGATCAAACAAATTCTCGTGCTCATTTGCAGTAACTTTAATTCCACAGGTTTGCTTACAACAGTTCAATATCGAGGTAAAGTTCTTAGTATCCATCCTACCTTCTGTTGAAGTATACGATTCATCCGAATATCGTTTATTCTTATTGTTTATGCAATCTTTAAAAGATTCATTTTTCCTTCAAAGTTTTGAAAATACGTTCATCACTAATAACTTCCTCCAAAATGCTCCTTTTTAAAAAGCACAGCAACAAACGAAACAACCTCACAATTTACGCTGCACTCAATATAGAATGTTTACGAATCACAATAGCAGAAAGCAGGCTAAACACCAGCTCATTCAAAGAGGTGGTAAACGGTGAATTAAAGAGATATAAACACGAAATTTCAGTACAGATATAAAAGAGACCACAAGGAATCCAAAGATGCCATCTCCGCAAAAAGGGCTTATACCACCATACGCCCTTTTTACGAAGACCTCAATTCATAGCAGTAACTCGACATCTGCCCAGCTAACTATAGGATCTAAAACTCTGACATTCACCACGGTTCTGAATCACAAATAAATGCTATGATTACCTGTTGCTCACGGTGACATCATCAAATAAATTTAAGCAGGAAGATCGAACACTTGATATTCAGGTGAGAATTTCACCAACGCTAAAACCGATCAACAGGTCTCCTGCATAGACGGCTAACGATATAATAATAACTCGTAATGTGATAGAGAAGAACGGCTTTAATATTACACCCAATTTTGCTCAACGTACGTAGAGCAACTGGACGACTAAATTATAATCCAAAAACTATGAAAATTAATAAATATGTTAAACAAATACTACCACAGTGGCTAAATTAAAATAAAATATAGGTTGAAGAAACATCACCTCTTGGTCCATAGTAAATTTTATGTTCTGACGTTTTTCGTTAAAGTAGTTCTGCATATCTTGCAAATCCTCTGTTGAACCCTCAAAAATATACGATGCGTTTGTAAAATAAATTGTGAGGAGCCACTAAAGTGTTTCTGATTAACCTAAAATACAGATGTTTACAACTGATCTCCCATGCATTTTTAGCAGATTTCCTCAGGAAATCAGCTATTGAGGTCGTACTGATTCGTATTGAATCGTTTTATGTAAAAAGAAAGATCAAGTTTTTTAATGGCTGAAATCCAATCAGCGGGAGGGGGGGGGGTTCGAAATATCTCCGTTATTATACATCGGATCGAAATATTGTATAGGATCAATCTTATTGCAAATTAAATTTACTATAAATATTGTTCTATACATTTATTCCATATCTTGAATATTAACCGAGATATTTGAATTTGTATTTTGTGTGTGGTCGGCAGGTGTCGGCTATGTTCGGGACTTTCCGTCGAGAGCTAGGGCGGCCGTTTCCGTAACTGTTCGTCCCTCGTGAATAGGTTTAGATATTCGTTAGTACTACTGTTATTAGTTGGCAGATTTCTCTATTGTAAAACTTCACGTGGGAAATCTGCTTAGTTTACGCAGCCCTTGCGTGACGGACTTTTTATACTCATAAGTATTAAGCGATTTATTTCATATTTTCTTGTTTTCAGCAGCCTTCAGTAACACCCCCCCCCCCACCGACACAACTGCTCATTGGTTTCTTACATAGAAAGTGGTAAATCTGCTTAGTTTACACACCCCCTGGGTGACGGACTATTTCATTTACATCCTAAAAGTATTTGAAGAAACCCCCCAAAAAAATTCAGCATTCCGTGACCCTACTTTATATGAATTCTCATAGGGCATTCTTAAGTCAAAATTTCGGAAATAAATTTTTTTTCTTGTTATACAACTATTATGTGGAGTTGTCACGTGAAAACGAGGCGATGCAAAGCAAAACAATAGTAGTAAGCGAGTATTGGAGTTTATTAATGCCCGCGCTGGCAGAGCTCTAAAATAAATCACCAGAAATAGCAGTGCCTTCATGATTCCAGCTTTTTTCTACTCGCTGCACCACTGCCCAGCAAATAATTCAGAATTATGGCCAGATTCATACGCTTCTGGCAGTAAACAAGTCACAAGCCTTGAGTTACTAATAACCTTAGCTTCCGCGACAATCAGTGCTAGTAATACGCCTATTTCTCTTCTCTTACTGTAAATATGATTAAGTAAAAACTATATTAAATCATTGTCCAATATTTTGTTTAATTGCATCATGGATGGAATAAATTGTTTTAATATTCAGTTTATGCCCCACAACAAAGGTCCTAGAGTGGCTAGTTCGATTCCCGCCTGGGCAAATAGCAATTTATTTATTGACGGAATTCATTAAATAAAATCCTTAGTCCCACCCTGGTTAGAAAAGGATGGTAACCTGAAGATAACCATCTTTCTGAATGTACCTGTGTAGTCTGCCATCTAATCTGCCATTTTCTTGGTTATATTGTTTTTTTTTTTTTTTAATTTTGTTTAAATGGTATATGAAAATTTGGAAACTTATAAATCAAAATTTATAAAATTAATGTTTGTCTTTATGTCCTTTATAGAATCGTAAACGTCTTAATCGAATTTTATGAAACTTGGTATACATGTCACTATTAACCCAACTTAGGTTTTATGCTATATTAATATTCTCGGAGACGAACGGGAGTGGGGGGCCTGAAATTAAAAATAACGATATTTTGTTTCAATGATGGTTTTTCGGCAAATATGCACATAACAAAAGTTATTTATTTTGTTATTTAGAGTAACTTGTGTTATCTCAGGTGAGAGTGCAGCTTAATATTTTGTCATTATCTATATATAAATACAATTGTAGCCTCTGTCTGTACATTGATTTTTTTTCGCGAATTTTCACGATAACTTTTCGTTTCACATATTATAGACATCATAACTGCATTTTGTTTCTTTCGTGTGTGTTTGTTTGTTTATTTGTTTGTTTGTTTGTTTGTTACCTTTTCACGCATAAACGACTGAACCGAATTTTATGAAACTTGCTATGTATATTAGTACTAACCCAACTTAGACTTTAGGCTCTATTAATATCCTCTGAGACGAACAGGAGTGGGGGTTATAAAGAAAGCCTGAAATTAAAAATAGCGATATTTCGTTTCCTATTGGTTTTTTCGGCAAATACAGACATAACAAAAGTTGTTTATTTTGTTATTTAGAGTATCTTTTGTTATACAAACTTTTTTTGTGTACCGAATTATAAATGACATATACCCTAAAACCTATAGAGGAATTGAACAATTTTATTTGGGACAAAAGACCCAACCGAAATAAATAAAACTCGGTATGTGTATTAGCACCTACGCTTTCATTATAATAAACCATACCAACATTCCTATAGGGACGGGCAGGAGTGGGGGTTGTAAGAGAAGCCTGAATTTAAAATAGTGATATTTCGTTTACTATTGGGGTTTCGGCAAATATGTACATAACAAAAGTTGTTTATTTTGTCATTTGAGTAACTTTTGTTATATTCATTTTTGTCTTTTAAAAATGTATAAACGAGATATACACTATAAACTAAAGCGGGAGTCAACTATTTTATTGGGCGCTAACGATTGAACCGAACTTAACAAAACTCGGTATGTCAATTAGCATTAATTCTTCCATGATTATAAGCTATATTGAAATGTTTAGGTTAGAACGGGAGTGGGGGTTATAAGGGAGGCCTGAAATTAAAATTCGCGATATTTCATTGTCTACTGGTTTTTCGACAAACATGCTCATAACAAAAGTTGTTTACTTTTTTATTTAGATTAACTTTTTTTTTTTTTAATACATTTGTCCAGGAACAATGTGTGGAGCAAGTAATTTGCGTAGAAATATTGATATGCTCAACAATTCATTCCTATTTGAACTATCTCCTCATCTGAAAAAATTAATTCTAATCAATGTTAATATTTTGTCCTTAATAGCTGAAATCTATGCATAAATCACAGGAGACGGGAAATATGACAATTTGGAGGACAGTGAAAACTTACATAAAAAGTTCATTTTCTTATTACCAAATGCCAACAACGGGTATTAACCCTATACACTGGGTCGGGGAAATGTCAAAATATTGTGCAAAGTAAAGCCTTGCCAAAAAAATACCATCACCATTCAGTCTCAAATCAATTCCCGGGTGAAGCCGGGTATCTGAGCTAGTATTTTATATAAATGATAATTGACAATTCTTATCGATGATTTTAGGATATGTATTGATAAGTCCTTCAGATCATCTTTTGTCAGCCCACATTCTAATAATATTTTTACTGTTTTATTTTATGGAGGACTCCTCTTGAGCCAAACAATAGCCCCATAACCGTCCAGTCTTGGATTTCGTGTTTTTCTGATAAATAGAGGCAACATGGTTCGTATAATTGCTTTCTTTTCTTGGTCCACTTCACCAGCTTGATTTTTGTTCATCTCAAAACGGGCAGTAGGAACCAGAATTAAGCCCTTAATTTCATTTTTATTGATGGCTATAATAACTGCTCTCCTCGGTGTGCCGTCTGAGGAATTACAAGTCACCTCTTAGAATTTATCCTAATCTGGGTGATTCTTTTTCAAGAGGTGTGAAATTTGAGTCCTGACCTTATGATGTGAATTGCGCATCTGCTCGCCCCATTGGCAGGAACCTAGGACATGGGGAAGGGTTTCGATCTCACTGCAATGCCTACAGTGGGCGTTTCCTAGGTTCCTTCCAGAGTGAACTGGCACTAGATTCACGTTCATCTTCCCCGCTTTTGTCCATTCTGATGAAGACAGCCCTTCTTTGTCTGAAATCGACGAATTACTGACCTTGATGTCTTGAACGTTTCTACGCCTTTTCCTTATCTGGTAAAGAGCACCACTCGCTAAATATATATATATATATATATATATATATATATATATATACATATATGAGATATTCAAAACGAACATAATATTTAAGATGATACATTTATATTTTATTTAAGAGTTTTCATTAATTATCTAGTCTCTTCTTGTTTTTAAAATTGATTTTTTCGTTTTGGAATTTTTTATGTTGGGATGTCATTGTGCTCTTATACTTGGCAATAAAAGATGGTAGAAGATGTCCTGTTTACTTATTCCGATTATTAACAACAATTATCATATAATTTATACGTGCATACTACACATATTCGAAGTGAAAAGCACAAAATCTTTTTTTTATGGACAACAGTCTTGGGATGATTATAAACTATTATGCACTTTCTAAATAGTATCCGTAGTATCATTCTTGGCTAATACTCATAGAGCTGCAATCAAGTACTTTTTACAGGTTATATGAGTGCTGAGGTCAACACTCTTCAAATTAATGTAAACTTTGCGAGGCTCATGCATACTACATACGAAATTGAACAAGTTTGTATGGGGAAGTTCATCCCGAACACTAAGTGACTTTGGAATATGTCATCCATCATAGGTGTCTCAGGGAAACTAGGATACCGTATAGAGTGCTCCCTTTTCATAAGCCTCGGCACTCTCTTCCGCCCCTTAAACACCCTCATCATATTACTACGAAACATTTGAAATTATGACCTTTTGCTTAAATTAAAATGGATCAAGCATGTCTGCTGTGAGGTGACAAGTGGGGAATCTGTTTTCATTCTGTAGCTCGTACGTAACGGGTTTTTTGTTTTTTTTTAAATAATATTTCTTTTCAATTTTACTGAATAATAAACCTAAGGAGTTGACCAAAAATTTAAAGTATAAATTGTATTCTCTTTATTGTTTTTAAAGTACCTATAATTTTTGACATATGTATATACATTTTTAACAGATTTCGCCTAAGGGAAATCAACTATTGAGGTATAACCCATGACGCGAATTTTGAAAATTTTCCTCACATGTCCATCGATCCTATCCAGGAGATGTCGAAAATGAGGTCCTTTCAAAATTATATATATATTTGTCTGTTAACGCTCTAGCGATATATCTCATACTCTTCATATTTAATGGTTTTATGTAAAAACAAAAATCAAGTTCGTTAATAGCTGAAATCGGAGCAGTGGGAGGGGGGGGGTTAGAGGGAGAATTTTTGAAAATTCGAAATATCTCAGTTGTTCTATACATATATTCTCTATCATGAAAATTAACCGAAATATTTGGCTTATACAAAGCCGCTTTCTGTAAATCCCCACTCCTACTCATGTTATATTAATAATAAGCTGTTGAATCACTTCATTACAAGGTTAAATAAGGAATATTGCTTTCATTGAACTTTTACTTTGTGAGATATGCGGAAATACGTTCTGTTGACCCCCCCCCCTTCTCAAATTAAGATCAATTAAGTAATTGAGATTAAAATTATTCTCATTCATTACAAATTACAGCACTAGAAATAATAAATAGTTTTCAATAATATTAATATGTTATATTCAGATATATTTTATTAATGGTTTTTTCGGTAGAAAAATTCAGGTTGCCTGGCCTGTTTGTTTACTATTCAGACGCTTTCCGTTGTAGAGTTATTAACATGTATGTGAAAGATTGTATTTATTCACTTAATACTTCCGGTGGTTTTACCAGTATGTATATGCAAACCTTCGTGTGGGAAATGTTCTTAGTTTTTTTTCGAATCTCGTGTCATGAGTATAACCTAAAGAGCTGAAGTCCCTTAAGAGAAATCTACTAAAAAGGAAATCAATGTTTCACATCTT